>JAABKJ010007132.1:0-21248 GCA_011634705.1 Andricus grossulariae
AACGTGCATACTTTGAGCATCCACTCAGAACATGTCCAAGTGTTTCTGGCTCTTGCTTGCACGCTCGGCAGTTAGTACCGCCTACAGGTATATTCATAATGCGCTCGCGGTAAACTAAGGTGTCTATAACTATATATAATAAATTGATAGGCAAAAAGAAATCCCTAAGTCTCCGATCTTAATCCAGCAGACTTGAGAAACATGTTGGACAAACCTATCGAGAGTTCTTCCTTACGTATGATGCCATAGAATTTACTATGAAGAGACTTGTCAGCATGTTCTCTCAGTAGAAACGTATGTTCTGCTTCCTGTACACGACTTTTAAGTACCAAAGGTGTTATTGATGCTAGGCCATGTGTAGTGTCGCTAGAATCATATGGGAGGCCAAGCTCCTCTGCGGCCCTATCTGCGGCACGGTATAGAAACGCCGCAACATTGACTTCATGTTGATTTATGAGTCGCATAAGAGAATCTGCACTTTTTAGAACTGAGCAGGCTGTAGCTAAAACCGTTCTTCGATGAAGACACTCCAAGCTTAGCAAGCCTCTATCCCCTTTATCTCAAGGTAGGTATATTCGAGGTACGGAAGATCTAGGATGATGACTTCGATGGATTGTCATCATCTTACGTGTGCTTCGGTCAAGTTGTTTCAACTCATCGACGTTCCATGTTACTGCAATAAACGTGTAAAGCAGTATAGGAACGCCCAGAATATTGGTCGCATGGATCTTATTCTTCCCAGATAATTCGGAAGTCCAAATTTTTCCGAGAATTTGGCATATGTGACATATCTGGTAGTCACTTGTCTTTTGTCAGATGTTATGACAAATCTTGTCCGCCACAAGAGCATCAGCTCTTTCATGCATCTTACTGTTCTTGGATGCACCTCCAGGCACTCACGAAGCTGGATAAGCAGCTCATGGTTTGTGTTATCGAATGCCTTGCGGTAGTCAATTCAAGCCATGGATAGATTGCGTCGATACCTGATCGTGTCCTGGGTAATACACCTTATGTACACCTTATTAACAGGTTCTCCCTACAACCTGTCAGCCCTCTCTTGCATCCACGTTTTTCAACTATTGCACTCCATACCGGCTCGGTAGATGTTAATATCCTCTCTTTTAGGATGCCACTACATAGCTTGTTGCTGGTGTTTAAACAAGGTATGGGTCTGTAATTCTTTGGACATGACCAATATCCCGTCTTAGGGATCAGTACCGTGCGTCCTTCAACGAACCACTCCAGGATGGGTTGTCCTCCGCTTAAGAAAGTAATAAATATACGAGCTAGATGTTGGTGCATAGAACTGAACTTCTTCCACCAAAAGTTATTGATTTTATCTGGCCCTGGCGCTAAAAAGTTCTTAGTTCTAGCGATAAATTTCCTCACTTCTTCAGCAGTATTTAGTGGACACTCTTCCTCTGGACCTTGCGACCTTGGCCTTGCAAAATTTACGAAAGAGTCATATGTCTGAACAGTCTTCATCTAACTGATAGGTATTTCCATATACTTGCTCCCAGAAGACTTGAATCTCTCCTCGATTAGATGGATTTTCAAAGGCACGTGACGTTTTATTGGACAGATGGGAAGGATGATTAGATAAGGTGGGATTTTCCTGAATCTAATGACGCACTGAACATTTGATGCATTTCGTATCGCCGTTTTAATTTTAAACTAAAACTGTGCAATACGCTCGCAAGTCTTACTCAAGCGTACTGAAGTATCATTACTTCTATTGTCGCTACGCAGGGAGACCGCTTTCTCGTAAAGTACACAGTTCAGATTCCAGAGATTAACATCTTCGGGGAGAATATTGGGGAGAGCAGTATTAGCTTCAGCTAATTTCTCCATCCTGAGAAAGACCTTTTGGTGGATTTTTGATCTCCTAGTTCTTATGTTGGCATTATCGGCTATCTGCAAAGGTGGTCTTGCTTGAACTGGTGTTCTGGAACGGTAACTTCGCTGGAGGATGTTGCTCTTCTTCTTGCTGATAAAGAGCTTTATATCCGTTTTTGCGCAAAAAGGATACTTAATCTCTTGAACACTGAAGAGTTTCATGAGCATTTTCCGAGTGCATATTGACCTAACGGCCACTCCCAACTGAACTATGGCTTCCATCCGAGAGAGGCCTATTGTGGGTGGCACTGCGCGATACTGGTGACGTAACCGCATAATTCGTTGCATTGGGGAGTTATTCCAATGCAACGTAGCTGACTACAAGAGCTATTCATGAGCCATCACATGAATAATTCCTACATGAAGTGCACCACAAACAAGTAATTTCGAAAAATCTTAATGCCTGACGATATTCCATTGAATAAGATATTTTTCAAGACGCTGTAATTTTGAATGTATGAGAGATACATAGAAGATTTTTTTTATATTTGCTGTAAATTAAGTTTACTTGAACTAATACATATACTTACAACTTTAATCTACGGTGCACCTGAATTGAGCTAATTTACAAAAACTAAAATAAAAAAAATTCAGACAAATTTTTCATTGAAAAATAAATTCTGAAGGCCATGTCTCCCAAACCATAAGATATATAACATTAATTTTTTTTGGTATTACTGAAAATTTTACATGCTTGAATATTTATTTAGGCTTTTTTAATTTTTAACAGAAGATTATCTGAGAAAAAAATTACAAACAACCGGTTAAAACTGACCTTATGGACCTGTTTCAAATAATTTTATTAGGTTCAATTTGTCCAAAGGTTTTCAATTATTAGGGCCTTTTTTTTGGCTGCCAAATCACAGACTTCAAGCTAAAATACTCTCAACTTTGGAGTTATTTATATGAAAATATACATAAAAACCTCCGAAGAAAAAGAATTAGGTTTATTTAAAAATTCAGATAGGGATTTGTGTCACAGAAATATGATTAGAAAAAAAGAGAGCTAAGAGCCTTTTTGGGTTGAACTCATTCGAGACACACCGTAAAACAGTTTCACTCTCTCCTTTCATTTGCTCCTGAGCAAATGTTAAATTACCCGCGAAGAATGTGCCGTATACAGGTTGAGAATCAGCTATTGGCAGCTATTGGGCATTTACTCACTGTAATTAAACTTTTTAATCAAACAAGCTCGATATGATTTTCTAATCGCTTCGTTGTCGAAAAGTCTTAGATTGATATAATTTTATTATCAACAGGTGCCCACAATCACAAATACTTTTTGGGGTTCCTGACGTCGTTGCTGGGCCTGTGCATAGTAATTTTGTCCGCGAGTGTGCAGTATTGGCAGTTCGAATGCTGGACGAATTTAACGCATGGTCACACAGCGGATAATTATTTGGTTGCAGCCGCGACTTGCGATGCTTGGGTCATGTGGGTTATGGCCAACACTACTCTTCATTCATTTTGGGTCGGAACACTCTTGGCTTGTCAGTGTTATCAGGTGCTTAATAATTGTTTCTTTTTTCATTGATTCTTTCATCGAAAATGGTAAGCAGATTATAATGATTGTATGTAATTGTATGTGATGCCACCCGCGGGGAAAAGGGACATTCCACGAGTTTCCATGACAACTGCATGGAAACTCAAATCAATCCCAAGAAGAATGAATGTTGGATAATAGTACTCCAAACTTGTAACGGAGTCCAGTTTTTTTTTTTTTTTTTTTTTTTTTTTTTTTTAATTTCATTCATCTTATTTTTTACAACTTATTATAATATTCCTGAATCCTCACAAACTGTGATGAACACATCCACTACTAGCCATGGCCAGATAGGTTTAAACTTTTCAGCAAGGTAGTTCCACTCACCAGACCTAAGGCAACTAAAACTCTTTTAAAGAGAGTCAAAGAAGACGAATGAAAAAAAAAGAAAGGACGATACTTTGGGGGAATAGAAATTACGAACAATATCGAAGCTTAATAGTATTTACATGCTTGTGTTATGTCGTCCGTTCATCTCTCAGCACGCCTAGACAAAAAATAGTCCATCCATGCCCTTTGTAGAAAATAGTATATTACAACCCAAGGCCAAAAAGTTCGATTTCCGGGCGCGTGTGATGTGAAGGCCAAGGCCTCATATCACGCACGCCAGGGCATCCAATATTTCTGGCCGTATATCGTATACTATTTTTCTTCATCCCCAGCCGAAATTACGTTTGATAATTAATGTTTTATTAATAAAATGCGTTGTCGGCTGCTAGCTCGGATGCTTTTTCTTTTGTGACCTGCATCAGCACGCACTGAGGCCACCTCGGGTAGCACCGCTGCGCCGCTGCTCTCGGTAAGCTGAGCAGATGCATGGGATTCGGTCGCCCGGCTACGTCAGGTTGCTACATCAGCGAGCCACAAAAATCTCGTAGCCAATCAGAGATCGCGTTAACTCTAGCAGGCCGCAAAAGCCACTGGTCCCGGACAGAAATGCAGCCGGGAAGACGTACTTTCGGCTAAGGGACGAAGAAAACATTAATTGAGGGTCCGGATACAATAAGGGGACTAGCGCTCGAAAACGCGAAAAAGTATTGTCCAAACGTCTTGTGATATCCAAATTGTAAAGTTAAACAAATTTAATTTAAAAAATATATGTGCTAATAGAGAACGACAAGACGGAACATTTTTCTATTTAAAGTTTTTCTTTCCGATGTATATTTTTAATAATATAATTGAAAAAGGGATGAAAAAAATTCGCCAAATTCAATTATTTTTTAAAACGTAAATCGTCTCCTCTCAAACAAATATTTTTGAAACTATTTGAAATTTGGCACACATACGCATTATACCCTAGCGATGCCTACAAAATGAAGAAAAGAGTCAACAATGCCAATTGTTTAATACTAATTAATTACAAATGGAGACCTGTTTTTAGCTTCGGCGAAGAAAAGTATGGAGGGAACTTTTGAATTGAAACAACTTCAAGTGAGAAATTTGTTTCTTACTATTAGAGAAAGATTTCGGGAAATTTTTAGATCAATGCATTAAAAATTGGCGGAACTATTCATTTTGTAAGAAAGCACGCGACGTCGCGTCATCTAGGATTGCATCGTTAGCAAATTCAAGCGCTTCTCAACGTTAGTACACTCGCCTTTGCACTCTCATTTTAAAAATTAAATATGAAAAAAACCTGCCCTTTCCCCCAATTAATAAAAAATAGACTGCTTTATATTTTTGGACATTTCGTTGTTTTCAGTGAATTAGCAAATAACTAAAAATATATAAATTTGTGCTTTGCAAGTTGTTTCCCCCTTTACTTTGTTTTCTTCGTTTTAGTAATAAGGAATGTAAACAAACCGTCTAGAGTCTTTGTTTTGAAATTTTCACAATAAAAAGGACTCAGTGTCTAGAACTGTTTCGGAAGATGCAGTTCGCTCTCTGATTTATTACATAAAATTTAATATATATTTTTTGTTCTGTTACTGTGAAACAATATAATCAGACATTTCTAGTTATTTTCGAGATTGCGAATTACTTATACATGAAATATTAACTCACACTGATAATAAGATGTTTAAATAAATTATTTAAAGAATGCATTATAGTTTATAGCCATTTTCTCTCAGAATAGAGTGAGAAAGTCGCAGTTTTTTCTTAACTTTCTTATTTTTTGTCTATTTTGAAATTATAGTGCGGCACTAATTTCTTCACATTAACAGGCATAATTTTTTAAGCAATTTATTATTATTAATAATATTCTCGTTGAATAATATCAGAAAGTAGCGTTTTTTTAAATAAATTTTTCATTTTGGCAACCTTTCACTTACAGCGAGGTAATAATTAATGCAATTCAGCAAAAATACTCACTCTAAGTGAAAAGTTGACAAAAAGTTGAATATTTTAGAAAAAAACGCACTTTTACAGCATTATTCAAAGAGAATATGAATAAAAATAAATAATTTAAACCATTATGTTTGTTAACTTGAATTAATTCTTAGTTCATTCTAATTGAAAAGTGGATAAAAATTGAAATTTTTTAGAACTGCAACCTTTTAGCATTATTCTAAGAGAACATTATTATAAATAAAAAATTGTTAAAGGCATTATTTCTGTTAAATTCAATTAATTATTACCTCGCTCTAACTGAAAAGTTAAAAATCTGTTGAAAGAATTTCCGAAAAACCGCGACTCTCTAACTCTAGTATTTTATTACTAACAATTTGTATTGAAAAAGCACAAAAAAAAACATAATTAGCGCAAAAAACTCGCAAAACCCGATTTATAACTTATAAGGTTTGTTTGGGACCCTATAAAACAGATTTATAGGGGTGATATTTAAAAAAATAATAATAATTTGTATTCTATAGCTAATTGTAAAAAGAAATGTTGAGTTCCAGCTCGATTTATCTAATATTGACGATTCAGAATGAAATTTGATTATATTTGTAATATAGCATAAGCAAATTACACCGAAATATATAATTTTATAGCTTTCACACAATAGTAAAATCCCTGATAAGTAATTATCTGCCAAGAAAAAGTAGTTACATTTTTGATGTAGCATAAAAAGGTTTATAAAAAATAAAAGGACTATTTTATTTTCATTTTCCTGTGTTAGAACGTTGAAAAAAATGTATGATAATTTAATCAGTCATTATAATAAGCAGTTGTAACAATGTGTTTTGTAATTGAGGAATGAGCAACTTGCGAAGCCTAAATTTTCCTATTTTTAGTTATTTCCTAATTCACTGAAAAAAACGCAATGTCAAAAAATATAAAGCAGTCGATTTTGTATGAATTGGGGGAAGAGGGAGGTTTTTTTTATGTTTAATTTTTAAAAGACGAGTCCTTAATAGGAGAGTGTAAAGGCGAGAGTACTAACGTTGCGAAGCGCTTGAATCTGCTAACGATGCAATCGTAGACGACGCGACGTTGTGTTCTTTCTTACAAAATGAATATTTCCGCCAATTTTCAATGAATTGATCTAAAAATTTCAAGAAATCTTTGTCCAATAGTAAGGAACAAATGTCTGACTGAAAGTTGTTTCAACTCTAAAGTTCCCTCGATACTTTTCTTCGCCGAAGCTAAAAAAACGTGCTTGCCGTCAGGTCTCCATTTGCAATTAATTATTATAAAACAATTCGCATTTTCAACTGTTTTCTTTATTTCATAGGTATCGCTAGGGTATAATGCGTATGTGTACTAAATTTCAAATAGTTTTAATAATATGTGTATGAGTGGAGACGATTTGTGTTTTAAAGAATTATTGAATTTGATGAAATTTTTTCATCACTTTTTCCATTATATTATTAAAAATATACATCGGAAAGAAAAACTTTAAATAGAAAAACTTTCCGTCTTGTCATTCTCTACAAGCTTATCTTTTTTTAATTTTATTTTTCCAACTTTAAAATTTGGATATCATCAGACGTTTGGACAATAGTTTTTCGCGTTTTCGAGCGCTCGTGCCCTTATTGCATCCGCACCCTCAATTGTTGTATTAGTTAAATTCTTAAACCGATTGTTTCGAATTTTAAAATCTATTTTTTGTTTAAAAATTCTCTTATATTGTAGATTATTGAATTTATGTGTTAAAAGTTTCTTATGTTTTAAAAAAGGCTATTGTATTTACGGTTTTCAAACTGCATAAAATCAACGAAAATTTGAAAGAGTAAATTTCTAATCAAAATGTTGTGTAAATATCGTAGTTTTTGATTGATATCAGCGATTTCACAATTTATATCTCTAATCTCTGTGTTAAGAACTTCAATTTTGACCATTTTGGAGAATCTATTAATTTGAATTTCTATTAATTAGATCAAAAAATCTAAGTTTATCATAAAAATTGAAATTTTCTAAATGAGCTGGGATAAGACCACCATTACGTCAAATAATAAAAAAATTCCTTCGATTGCTTAAAAGAGCTAAACCTAATAATAAACAAGAAATTTTTTGTAGAAATCCCACAAGATGTATTCTAAAATGGAATCTGATATCTTGACCAATTTTAAAGATTTTTTTTCAAAATTGAAGATTATTTTGTATATGGATGAAACAAACAACCCGTGTAGAAATGGTAACAGGGATCCGACAAGGAGCCGGCCGGATAGACCAGTCCAACCCAGGCGCCGACCGGGGATACTAGCCGGGTTTCGGCTAAAAACGTCACGGTAAACTGGTCCGATTCCTGCTTTCATACCAGCCGGGATCCGATCGAATAACCCGGCCGCAGAGAGGGTAAAAAATGTTGCTTTAGGTGAAAAATTGGTAACTTGGTTTGCCTTTCAAGGCTCGTCGTAAAGAATACGGTGAACTTTAAATGTCAAATCAAGTTAACAAATTCTCGCGAAGAAATTAGAGAAGATTTTCAATCGCTGATGTTAGAATCTGCTAGCAATTGTTTTATTTTGGAAACCACGTGGTGATTTGAGGTTAGGAAGTGAGAAAGGAAAAAATGAATACACAACACTATACTTTAATGTAATTTGATAATATTTCGCGCAATAAGTGGGGTCTTCAAACTGATTACTGAAATAAGGTTGATTAAAATAACGGATTTTATTTTCGAACTTTGAGGAGACCAAGCGACATGAGTGCAACGTGCATTTTCGTTCGAGGTGCGAAACTGAAACTTGCAATTGTCTACGCCGACGCCAGGCGTAGAAGGCGTCAGACATGGCGGTAAATTTGAAAGTTTACAGAGTAAAAATTGTCGGGATCCGACCAGAAACCTTATTGTAGCAAGGCCAACCTAAGCAATTTCTGTACGGTAAGTGTTCGAAGTTTTTGTATTAAGATCTGACATTGAATCTTATACTATCTTATTTTCAGCTTTTCAAAAATTTCCATTCCATGACCAAACATTTGTTCGGATTACTCAATAATCACGTCATATTTATTTGTGTCCTTGGTCCAGATTTGTAAGGTAGGATTTGTCTTTTATTTTATGAATTTTACAAATGAAAACCGAGAAATTATTCTTTGATTAAAATAAGTTTTTTGTAGAATAGAAGAAAAATGCTTCTTTTATTATAAAAAAAGATTCCCGTTGGAACAAGAAACTATATCTTCAATTTAAATTCCTAAAAATAAGCAAGAAATTTCTATAAATTAAATAAACTTTTCTTTGACCGCATAGCAATGCTAAAATTTCTTTAATTTGAAGAAGTATTGTTTCTGGATGGATGGCAAAATGGCGAAGGCCGTTCGTACTAGAAAATATAAGAGCTCATATAAAATTATTTGAGAACAGCAACTGTATAAGAACGAACAACAAACTCATTTCGAGACTATATGATAGAAAAATACAGCCAAAACTATATAAGCATGTGGCAGTTGTTTATATTACTTTGGGGAAGTGAAAATATAAAGAAATTTTTGTTGTCCTGGTAGTTGAATTAAATTTGGAAACGTCAACTGCAATGTGTCTCCATGCTTCACAATCACAACGCAAAGATTTTAGATAATAGTTATCAATATTACATTGAGCGAAGATTTTGAGTTAATAAATGGTAATTTTAAATTTTGTGAACATGTAACCTATGTACATGTCATGCTATAAAATTATCTGAGTTTCGCAAGGTAAACTAGTTTCAATGATACGCGTGTCTAAAAAACGATGTTCAATGTTTTTCTTTGATTATATATTTTTTATATGATACGTGATATGCACAAAAAATTTAACATTATTTATTTAATTTATCATTTTTTTTATAAATTTGATTTCGACTTCCACATTTTTTGTGGTGCCTTGATTTAAATTTCATAATTTTGTCAAAGTAATATTCAATTGAAATATTTGGTAGGTTCATTATAAAGACTTATCATATGGATGTAAATCAATTCCTACGTTAAAGCCGGAGACAACTTTGAAGACATATGGTTTCAGCAGGACGGTGCAGCTGCTCACTCTGGACGCGACCTTTGCGCTTACTTAGACGAGGTATTTGTTGATCGGTGGATAGGACGGAGGGCACAATTGAATGGCCAGCTAGGTCACCTGATTTGACGCCTCTAGATTATTTTTATTTGGGTTATCTGAAGGATCGGGTGTTCAAAACAAAACCCCCAAATTTAGATGAATTACGGCAAAGGATAATAGATGAGTCAGCTCTCATTTTCATTGAAATTATCCAAATGCTATTGATTCTTTTTATCGTCGATTAGCTTACTGTCAAGAGGTGAATGGAGAACCATTCGAACACTTGAAATAAGATGTTGTGCTGATTGATGCTAATAATCAAATGTGAGAGGCGAGGGGACTCACTTAAATCTAGCTCCCCGATCGTCAGAGGTGAGGGGACTCACGTAAATTGAGCTCCCCGATCGTGAGAGACAAGGGGATTCACGTAAATCAAGCACCCCGACCGTGAGAGGCAAGAGGACTCACGTAAATCAAGCACCCGACCGTGAGAAGCAAGGGGACTCACGTAAATCAAGTACCCCAAAGGGAACAGATTTTACTACGTCCACGTTGTTCTTCCCGGGTAACGCTGAATGTGAAAAAATTGACCTGAAAATGACCTTTAAGGTCAAGCTCAAGGTCAAATTCAAGGTCACCACTGGATTCCTCGTTAAAAGCTACTCCAAGAATGAGTTCGACGTTTTTCGTAAACACCTCAGCCACAGTAGTACAGATTGAACCCGCCCCATACCTGGGTCAAGCCTAATAACCTTTAGCTCAAGTTCAAGGTCATCCTTGACCTGTGGCCTGAGTTCATGTTTGGACGCAAAATTTCCCGCTCTTTCGATTGCCGTTGTCAAAAATAGGGGTTCCAAATTTTAAAAAACAAAGTTGACCTTGAAATAACCTTGAAGGTTAAGCTTAAGGTTAAATTAAAGGTCACTGCTGGATTCCTTGTTAAAAGTTACTCCAAGAATGTCCTTGACCTTTTTGATAGATATTTTACCTGGAAAATTATTTAGGTGTTTCGTTACTTTTCGGACACGTGGGCGTCCGCATGTACGAGGCTATTATGGTCAGTTTAGTGGTACGTATAGGGCCATATAAACAAATTAGGAATTTTAAGCCCAAGATGCATTATTTAGGTTCATTATCAACATAAAATGTACCCACTTCCAGTTGCTTTAGGGACATGAGTATGTCCTAATTAATAAATCCTAGTATAATCCCATATTAACTAGAACCGGCTATAAGGATCCTTTTCATGCGATTATGTATATACAAATTGCGATACAGTAGATTCGCATAAAGAGCCCGGTGCCCATAAACACAGCCTTCACTAAGCGCCCGCATGGTTAGGTCACGCCGCTAAGGCTTGGCAGAAACTATCTTTCAGGCGTATTGGTGGGTTATTTGATTTTCTTCTTAAGCATATGCATCTACTACCACGCTCAGGCGCTCATCGAATTTAGATGTTATGGAACGGAAAGGCACATGTCCAAAAAAACGCTTTCTGGGGAAGGCGCTTTGTGAGAGTCTACTGTATCAGTTTCAATAAATTTAGTAATTAAATTTTTACCTTGAAACTGAGACAAGAATTGTAAATATGTCAGGAGAACAAACTCGACGCCTAAAATTTATGAGATAACGACTATATGATATCATATAAACCAATGAAGCACTAATATTCAGTAGTTACATTTTGAATCAAATTTCTGCATTGATAGATTAATTAGGTTTCCCTCTAATTAGACAAGATGCGGATTGTTCATATTCTCATCATACCCGTGGCGTTTATTCTCTACTTTATTGGTGAATATAATAATATAATATATCTATGATTTTCAGTCTATTTTTTTTAAGCTTTATGCAAATCCAAATTTATGCCATTTGATCTGCCACTATCCCAATTGCTATTTTCTTTCAGACTTTATTTGAGTTTATCCAGAATAGGTCCAAATTTAATCTGAGTTTATTCCGGAAGAATCCAGAATGTGTGTTGTATAAAAATGGAATTCCAAAAGTGTGCTCATTTGAAACGGGATTCGTAAGAATTTCAAAAGATGGTTTGTTCATGTTGAGAGAATGGCTAGAGAACGTTTGATGAAGCAAATTTTTGTATTTAGATGAAGTTAATGGTAGATACCCACAGGAAAACTATGAGGAAAAAATAGTAAATGAAGAAAAAGGCATGTGCCAGGATAGGAAAGAGTTGAGAAAAATGGTTTATAAGAAATGTGTGTTGAAAAGTGTCAGGGGGTTCATGAAAGCCTTAAACGAAAGATTTTCGATACTCATGGGCCTTCATGGTGCGCTTTACTTGTAGAAAGTACTGCCCCATTTCGCCAGGATGCTAACACTTGCTTTTCAGTGTGGAGAATGATGCCCCAAATTTCCACTCTCTGGGAAGACCTGCCCAATTTTGCAAGGCTGATAATTATCGTTTTGAACTGTGGGCAATAATGCCCGAATCTGCCACTCTGTGTCTGCCTATCTCTAATCTGCCTACTTTTTCCAGAATGCTAACTATCATATTTCACTATGAGGAGTCATGCTTAGAATTGCCACCTTGTGGGAAGACCGGCCTAATTTTGCCAGGATGCTAAATATCGTTGTCCACTATCAGGAGTGATGCCGGAATCTGCCGCCCTGTTGGAACACCTGTGAAATATTACCAGGCTGCTATCGTTTTTTACTGTGTAGAGTGATTTCCAAAATTGCGACCCTATGAAAAGACCTGCCCAAATTTTCCAGGATTCTAATGATCGTTTTTCAGTTTTGGTAGTGATGTCCAAAATTGCGACCATATTGGAAGCAGTACCCGATTTTGCCAGGCTGCTCATTATCATTTTTCACTGTGGAGAGCAATGCCCGAATCTGCCAGCTTGAGATACGACCTTTCCAAATTTTCCAGGCTGCTACTTTTTTTTTTCACTGCGGGGAGTGGTACCCGAATGTGCTACCCTGCGGGAGACCTGTGCAATTTTGCCAAGGTGCTCACTATTTTATTTAACTGTGGGGAGTGATGCCCAAAATTACTACCCTGTGGGAAGATCTGCCCAATTGTTCCAGAATGCTGATTATCGTTTTTCACTGCGGGGAGTGAGGCCCAAAATTTCCACCCTGAGGGAAAACCTACCCAATTTTACTAGGCTGCTGCTTATCATTTTCCCGTTGGAGAGTAATGCCTGAATCTGCCGCCTCGTGGAAAGGCCTGCCCAATTTTGATAGGCCGATAATTATCGTTTTTCACTGTGGAGAGTAATGCCAAAATTGCCATCCTCAGTGAAGACCTGCGCAATTTTGCCAGGCTGCTCACTATTGTTTTTAATTGTGGGGAATGATGCCCAAAATTGCGAACCTGTGGGAAGATCTGCCCAATTTTTTCAGGATGCTAATTATCATTTCTCATTGCGGAAAGTGATGCCCAAAATTTCCACCCTGTGGGAAGACCTGCCCAATTTTTCCAGGATGCTAATTATCGTTTTTCACTGTGGGGAGTGATGCCTGAATTCGCCACCCTGTGAGAAGACCTGCGCAATTTTTCCCGGCTGCTCACTATTGTTTCTCATTATGGGAAATTATGTCCAAAATCGCCACCCTGTGCGAAGATCTGTTCAATTTTTCTAGGATGTTAATTATCGTTTTTCAAAGTGGTTAGTAAAGATGGAATTTGCCACCCTGTTAAAAGAACTGCTTGATTTTGCTAGGCTCCTACTCATCGTTTTTTGCTACGGGCAGTTATGCCGGAATTCGCCACCCTGTGGAAAGAAATTCCCACTCTTGCCAGGCTGCTACTTATCGTTTTTGACTGTGGATATTAATTCCCTAAATTTCCCCCCTATGGGAAGTCCTGCCCAATTTTGCCAGGATGCTAATGATCGTTCTTCACTTTCGGCAGAGATGCCCAAAATTACCACCCTGTGGGAAGCACTACCTGATTTTGCCAGGCTGCTGCTAATCCTGGTTCACTGTAGGGAGTCATGCTCGAATCTCCCACCTTGTGGGAAGACCTGCCTACTTTCACCAGGCTGATATTTATTGTTTTTCATTATGAAGAGTGATTCCCGAATCTGTCACCCTGTCGGAAGACCTACCCGATTTTACTAGGCTGCAGCTTATCATCTTCACTGTGCGGCGCGATACCAGAATTTTCTATCCTGTTGGAAGAGCTGCCCAATTTCTCGAGGCTGCTAATGATCATTTTTCACTGTGAGGAGTAATGCTCGAATCTGCCGCCTTGTGGGAAGACCTACCCAATTTTTCCAGACTGCTACTTATCGTTTCTCACTGTGGGGGAGTTTATTATTTTGTTTCGTAATTCGTTTAGAGTTTAAAATGTGAATACATTTAAATATGATTATATATTAATATTTATAAATAACGTAAAAATTGTAAGATGACATATGTGTCACACAGTGTAAGAAGGCATATCGCCCAAGTGGGATCCCTATCCTCTTCCTCCTTTTGCTGTCATAGATTTCTGCTCCTGACTATCCCTCTTCCCTCTCCTTTGGAACCGTTTATGTACCAGATTTACCCTTGGTTGAACGGGCTACCGTTTGTTTTTCACACACCCTTACTTAGGATGCATACGCGAAAGATCTTCGTAAAATTGAAGCGCTTTGTCATTCTGTCTTGCCTCAATCCTGTAATTGGCAGTATAATGATTTCACTTGGGAGCCTAGTGTGATTAGTCGGCCAAGTCCATCTAATTACTTTGGCTAGGTGAACCATCGCTCGAGCCGCCCCGAAGGTTATTGGAACGTGTAGGGGCTCTTCAAGAGCACGTATTTAATCGCTTTTGTGGCCGCCGAACCACGACTATGTATATACAGGAGCCTTGGCTCAGGGGCAGTGGAGTAGAGCAGTGTAAGCATCTTTGGCCCTAGACCCCGTGTCAAACCAAAGGCTCTTCTGCACGAAAAACGTCCGGCATTGGGTCACCAGATGCTTCGCTTAGTTCAGTTTGCTGTCTAGGATTACTCCTACGTATTTGGCTAAGTATGAGGTCATCATACTCTGAACACGAAATACAGGGGCATCAACTTTCGGCACTTTGTACTTTTTCGTAAATATTACCAGACTGGTCTTTTCTGGATTTACCGAGAGCCTCAGCAATCGTACCAGACCTCAACGATGCGTAGCGCTGATGCCGTAAGACTCATCAACGTTTTGAGACGAGCCCCCTGACTGGGAATACAGAGTCATTCGCGAAACCCTGGGTATAATATTCTTCTTCGTTTAGTCTACGAACGAGGCCATCCACTACGATGCACCATAGGAGGGGTGACAGGACGACTCCCTGCGGGCATCTCCAAGATGCTCTTCCCCTGACTAGGCCTGCACCTCATCTGGTTACAAGTTGCCCCAATGTAGAATGCTTCCTATTTAGCTTACTAGCTGGTCTGGTACGCCACACCTTGAAGCCTCCCGACATATGACTTCTAAGGGGTATTGCTGAAAGCATCCTTTATGTCCAGGAAGATGCCCACAGCATACCCTCCTTGTTCAAGCTGCTGCTGCAATTTTTCCACGGCGATATAGAGTGCAGTTTCTACACAACAACCCTCCTGAAATGCATGCTGCCCTCTGCACTGCGGGGAGGCTAAAAGAACCTCATCCCTAATATATCTCTCGACCAGTTTCTCTAATTTCTTCAGAATAAAGGACGTTGAACTGATCGGCTGGAAATATTTACCAGAAGTGTAACCCTCCTTCCCAGGTTCGGAAATAAAGGCCACTCTGTCGTCCTTTCATGCCGATGGTACGTGTTCAAGGGCAACGCTTGCCCTAAACAGTTTCGTCAGTGGGAGGCGGAGAAGTCCATGCCCTTTTGTGAGTGTATCAGGTAAATGCCAGCCGCCCCCGGTGATTTTAAGGGGCAGAAGGATATAATGGCCCGTTCTACCTTCTTCGTATCGAAGACCTTGCCGGAAAAATTCTAGTCGCCCTTCTCCCAGAATGTTCTTTGATTTCTCGCAGAAGCCACTCCAATCTCCCTACTTGTAGGTCCTTATTTTTTCATTGTATTCATACTGAGCCGTCTTATAGATATCCCAATCTGAAGGCAATGTAGTTCTGTTTGCCCTGTTATATAACGCTCTAGTCTTTTTACGGAGTCTCTCCCGGTGGGTGTTTGCCGATTTTCCTAGAGCTAACTGGAACAAGCTATATTTGTGTTCCAAGAGAGACTCCTCGTCATAGACCTTCCAGCTGACTATCTTGCTCCTCAGTTCTTACAAGCCTAGAGTCAAATCGTGAAAATCACTCCTGTTTTTAATCTGGAGCGTGGGAATGTCACCTCGACCAAGGATCTCTAGCTCAGTACCCGCTAGGTATTCAATTAAATCTCTTCCTCTGCTGTTGATTAATGAGCTCCCCACATGGTAAGGTGGCAGTTTGCATCAAAGCCAACAGCAGAGGAATTTTATGGTCCTGGCAGTAATGAATCAGAACTCCGACCTCTCTAGGAACTTTGAGCTCTTCACCTGCTGTTCGGGAGCCGTGCTATTCGAACTTTTAGTTACTAGGCACCGCTAAGGTTTTTCTTCTTTACAGGGAGCAGTAATCTTTCCTCAAACTACGCCAATTTTTCTAATTGTGATCTCGCCGTTTCTGCCTAGTTTCATTCAAACCTTGACATGGCGAGCACATCATGGTTTAAGAGGATTCGCACTCGCGCCCTCGACATTCCAGGCGGCTTTGCTATTACCGCCTGGAAGGATCGCCCCTTTTATTTAGGTCCCGAAAACTAGAGTCAGCCAGTTCCCCAGAGCAGCCGCATCTCGCGATGCAGACCACTTGGTTCACCATCTCTAGGTCTCTACTCCGGTTTGATTCTTAAGCCACCCCACCAGCGTGTAAGGGATCGTCCATATATTACGTAAGCCGTTTTTCTTTTGTTTAAATAAAGACAAGAACAAAATTGCTGTGAATTTGAGAAGGACACAACGATATAAACAAAAGAAAAACGGCTTACGTAATATATGGACGAACCCTAAGGTACGTCCCTAGGGAGCAAACCAAATGAACATGTAAAATTAAAATAGATTTTTATGCTTTAAATAACTGCCAACGGAGCACGATTTCACTATTAATTAAATTACTTACGTCATAGATACTATAACTATTACTGATTGCAATAGCCTGATTCTTTGAATTCCTTCGCGCTCCTGGCTCACTGTATATGGGGGCAATTAGAGGCCCTGAGCTGTCATGGTGATAAGTTTGAAGGGAACAATCGATGCTGCAGAAAACTTGCCTACTATCCGTCGCGCTGCTTAAACCAGAGAAACCAATCATGACGCACCTTGCTAGGTTGTCTTGCCAGGCGCACCATAATTGATTTATTTTTATTTTAAAACAAAATAGAAACAGTAAAATATGACTATGAAAAATCGGATTTAAATTATTCCTGTTGTTAACTTTTAACATGTTGCAGCGTCTTCATGCAATTTTAAGATAAAAAAAGCTTGGGGTTTTTGTGTGAGAAGTTTACCCACTAAGGGCAAACATGTCTCAATACCTTCGAAATTGCCTCACAATATTGCCAGAAAGGATTCATGATATACCAACATACGATTGTCTACTTTAAGAAACATGTAATCCTCTATTTCTTGTTGCAGAGTCAAGTTCACAGTCCAACGGTTTACCTAATGGCCACTCTGTTCCTGGTATTTCTCGTTCCACAACTACCTATTCTACTGAAAGACATCATTTAGCAGAAAGGTCTATTCCTCCTGCCACACCTCATTCTCCGGTTAGGCCTCCTTTCCTTTCCGAGCCTACTCTTCGTCACAGGTCCAGGTCTCCAACTGCCAAGCATCTTCCTTCTCTCAAACTTAGATATCAACTTCGCCACCTCAATTTGATGCGGCTTATTCCCCACACGAATCCGCATCGGCTTTTCGAAATTCGAACATATACTTTTCCTGACGATAAACAAATTCAAGTGAAAGTAGCATATGATACTCTTGTGCCTGTGACACACAAAGAAGAAAATGTTTTAACAACATCCACTGGTGATGTCTTTGCAATATTGGAGGGTACTAGACATGTTAGTGGAATATTTGTAAGAAGATATGCATTCGAATTTCGGGTGAAAATAAACGTGTACAGCGGCAAGGTTGTGGATATGACCCAAGAAGAATGCGATGAATCTCCCATTGGCACTCGTCATACAATCTCAAAGAATTTTAAAGTGGTAAATGTAAATGACATTCCTCGACCCCATTAATTTAATTTTTTTAAATTTAAAATTAAAATATAATATTTTTCATGATCTGAAGTATTATAAAAATGTCACAAGTGCAGTCAAAACTCTATTCTATCCTTCTCCAAGCTGTCTCGATCTCAAAAGCTGTCCTTTAACAAATTTCCAATCTGTCTCATGAAATATTGCGCACGAAGCATTGAATAGTGCCGCATGCACGTCACGATGAGCAAACCAAAGTTAAAAGAGGTTAAGTAAAGATTCATGACAACGTGTCGTAGCTGTACTTGGCTGTTTGTTTTATACTTACTAGTTTTATTGCGAAAACTGTGATCCTATTATATTTTTCGTAATAAAAATGTGAAAAAATCGCGGTCTTGCAGAATTTTCAAAGTTTCTAGTAATTGAACTACTGCAAAACAAAGCAAAATATTATACTAATGTTGCCCTTAAGTTTTGTGTTAGTGAAAAATCAATTCATTGGATCAAAATAATTAAAGAGAATCTAGAAAAGTGATTTGAGAAATATGGCTACGAACAAAATGTGTAAGAAAAAAATATTTTGTTTTGAAAAAGGGATATCAGAGATCATAAATACGGCCCTGAAATAAGTGGTTCTGTACATTTCTATTTCTGTACATCTAGTACATCTAGTACATTTCTGTACATTTGAGTTCTGTACAACTACTTTGTTACATAAAGCTTATTTTTTATTTGCTTTAAAGTTTAATTTAAATTTAGTTTAGGAACAAGCCAGTTCAAAAAATGAATAATATTGTGTTATATTGATTCCTCTGATAAAAACAGACATTCAAGATGAAAATAGAACTGGCACTTAAAATATCAAACTTTTTATTCAAGCAATTATAGACCAGTGATAAAATATAAAACAATACCGCGATTGCCGATATATTCAGTAAAATCACGAGATAGTATTCGAAAATAAAATTTATTATAAAATAATGGATAATCGATTATAATAATCTTGTTGGTGGAAAATGACATACTTCAGACATATTAAGAAGTGATGGTCTTATAAATCCTCCAGTTTGAATAAATTCAACGTTTTGAGAGTCTATCCGCTCTCCCCATCAGAAACATTGGTTTAATTTGGTCAAATTGTATTTATAAAAAAAAATTTTATGAATAAAACCCATCCATTCCATTAAAAAATTTTGAATTAAATAATCTGTAAATATTAATAGTTATAATTTTAAATGTAAGAAATTCCTCAAATAAATTAGTTTAAATTTTGAAGATTGACACATTCGAAAGTTAGGTTATAAAAATTAAGGTAAGTCCAGAATAGGCAATTCACAGCCGACATAAATATTCACATATGTCCGACATACATTGTACGTCGTACTTGAATGCGCGCGTATCATACTGTCAACTGTCTTACATTTTTGTGGAGTTCATGTTTTGATAAATATAAATTTATCATTTTTACTAAAATTGTAATATCTCTAATAATTTGCATTTACATAACCTTACTTTGATATAAAACTCATAACAGGCAGCCATTTTGTTCATTTAAATCACAAGAACAGTGGCACGTGAGTGCCATAAAAATTCAAGACAGTTGGAAATACTATGCGCCTGCATTCAGGGACGGCGTACGACGTATGTCGAACATATGTCAATGTTTACTTTGGCTGCAAATTGCTTATTCTGCACTCACCTTAAAAAATTCCATTTGTGTTACAATTGAAATGATGTTATAAATTGTTGTACAATCAAACCTGGATCTAGCTCCCCTGGATTTTGCCCTTCCGAGAATTGACGCCGCGCCGTGGGAATACGTGAGAGGCGTTTGCGGGGGGACGTGCGGTGTGCACTCAGGCGAGACAAGACCGAGGGAGAAACAGGAGAGAGATAAAACAGGAGAGAGACAAAATAGCTCCGTGTCACTGGATTTAATGTCAAGGTCAGCCCCAAAATCGGCGCTAAATCCAGGTTCGACTGTATGTCATATAATCGATTTTGAAACATATCGAGTAAATAAAATTCTAAAAATGAAATACGCAACGATTCCTTACGACGCTGACATTCCTTCAAATGTGAGCATCAACGGATAAGATGCTAATATAAATTTGGCCATCCGAAGAAGCGGTTTATCTTCTCAAATATGAAAACACGACTACATTGATTTCCGATGTCGAATTTAATCCACTATTTGACCATGAGTAACTATTTCTTTCAACCAATTCCATTAGACCACATGAAATTGGCTCAAAATTCTCATTAACATGATATATGTAAGATATCCAATGTTGGAAAACAACGCCGGAATGCAAATATACATTAGAAACATGGTTTTGATTTACACATTCAAACAAAAATAATAAAGCACACATATTAGGCATTAAAAATGTGTTGCTAAACATACCTCCACGTACCTTAACGAGTACATTAAACATGGAATTATAAGAAAGTGCTCATATGAGCGAAATACAATACGACTTTACCTAATCAAATGACTTGATTGACTGATTCCTTCTTCCTTGCTCTCGAAAATTACACCACCTGATGCTCGATAATTTCAAACGCCTTCGAATTATATATCAACGAATACAATCCTCACAATGTGTTATCATGAGTCTCAAGGCTTCAGTTTTTCACCAATGCCTCAGCTTTTTTACGAAACAGATAAAAAAGAGTTGATTTTTATTCCCTTGAGAAAATATTTTCGGAGGAAAATTATTACTGATTTACCTATAATAATAAGAGCAACTGCCATGCAAAAATGACACCGGCTCCCAGTAGAACCGCGGTAAATCACACTTATGGCCAAGTCTCACAACCCTGAGATGGGTGATTACAACATACGTCGAAATCACGACGACAGGTCGGCGAAACCCTCGTGTCTCCAGAGGACACGAAGCGGCCCCAGGATGACAGCCTTCTGCATTTATCTCGTAAGTGCCTTGGCATATTTCTGGTACGCGGGTATGGCTTTAAGGTTACGAACCAGTGATAGTTTCGCACCTCCGAGAGCATCTATCACAAGGTCAATTACTTGTACCGAATATTTTGGGTACAGTCGTTGTAGCTCCCCTTCAGGTTCTTGATACCTCTCCTCCTTTTCTTTCTCCTCGGCAGTGATGTATTCGGACAGAGCTGAGAATTCCATCACGAATATAGTTTGTTTCTCGAAATCTTGGAGAGCAATGTCAGGCCTCGAGTGTGCAACAGAGACTGCTGTCCGAAAATCGTAGTTCCAGAAAATTTGGCACTTCTCGTTT
>JAABKJ010007133.1:0-21247 GCA_011634705.1 Andricus grossulariae
ATCCAGCACAAAGCTTACAAGATATCTTCCTTATCAAAGTACAAATTCAAAAAAAAAAAATTAGCAAAAAATATTAAGCTGGGTTTTTTGCGAAAATCGACTTTTAATCTTTTGCGAAAACCCGACGCTATTTTGCTAATTTTAAACCTTTAAATATGAATTCTGGGCGGCTTACGAAAGAAGACAATAAACGTTATGAGATTAGAATGAAAACGAGAAATATCTAAATTAGGTAAAAAGTTATAGAGGTTTGAAAAAAATTTGGCTTTTTGAAAAACAAAGCACAAAATTCAAATACACACTTGTTAGAATTTTTTTTTTATAACGGAAAAATACGTATCGCCTAATTTTCTAATCATTATTATCATAAATAACAATAAACAGATATAAATCTGTTTGGTTGAAAAGTCATGTTTTTAGTCAAAAATTGAACTCCTTGGTTGAAAATTTAACTACTTTCTTGAAAATTTATTTTTATGGTGAAGATTTTTTTGTTGAGAATTAATTTTTTTAACTACAAATGTAACTTCTTCATTTATGCTTTGAAATTCATGTATTTTGTTGTAAATTCGTCTGTTTCGGTAGAAAATTAATCCTTTTGGTTGGAAATTCATCTTTGTCAGTTAAGATTGCAACTTTTTGGTACAAAATAAATCTGTTTTGGTTCAGTATCCAACTAATTTGATTAAAAAATGGTATCTTTTTTTGTTAAATTTAACTGTTTTTCATATCAAATTAAATTTTTTTTAAATATATTGTATTACATGTTTCGTGGAAAATACATATTTTTGTGGAAAAAGCAACTATTTGGTTTAGAGGTCAACTACATTTTACCAATTTTTCTTTTTTTTTTTTGAAGATTCATCTTTTAAAAATATAAAATATAATTGTTTTGTAGCAGATTCGTCTTAGTGGCTTAAAAATTCCATATTTTGTTAATAATTCGTCTCTTTGACTTAAAAATTTGACAATTTTATTGAATATTGATGCATTTTGTCGAAAATTCATCATTTTTGGCACAACAATAATTTTTTGGTGCAAAATTCATTGTTTTTTGGAAAATTTTACAACATGATTAAAATTTAATCTTTTTTGGTTGAAAATTTAGCTATTTGAAAGTTAAACTGTTATATTTGAAACTCATTTTTTTCAACATTCACCTCTTTGGTTGAAATTCGACTTTTTTGTTCATAATTTCTTGTTTTGTTTTTGTTAAAAATTATTTTTGTTTTTCGAAAACTTAACTATTCCATTTGTGTTAGTAGATTTATCTTTTATGAGTTGAAAATTCAACTATTTGGTAAAAAATTCATGTATTTTGTTGAAAATTCATTTTTTCGGTTGGAAAATTAATCTCGTCTGCTGAAAACTTATCTTATTAGTTGACGATTTATCTATTTAGTTAGAAATTCGTCTTTTTCGGTTGAAAATCGAACTCTTTTATTGAAAATTAATTTTTTTTAAGATTCATCATTTCAGTTGAAAATTCATCTCCTTGATTGAAATTTTTTTTTAAGTTTAGAAACAATTTATCAAACTAAAAGTGAAACCTCATATTTCATTAAAAATTCATATATTTTGTTTAAAACTCGTCTTTTTGGTAGAAAATTTATCTTCTTGGTTAAAAATTGATCTATTTTGGTTGAAAATGCAACTATTTGGTTTAAAATTAATTTGATTTGGTTGAAGATTCAACTATTTTGTTCAGAATTCGTCTTTCTTGTTGGATTTGAGTGTTATTTGCTTCAAATTAAAATTTTTTTTTTTTTAATATCAAGTATCACGTGTTTCGTTAGAATTTTTTGTGACCACAAAGCTCAACAATTTAGTAGAAAATAAAATATTTCATTGAAAATTAATTGTTTTTTTGAAAATTAATATTTTTGTTTAAAAATGCAACTATTGACAACTATAACTATCGTCAAAGGATTTTTATGAAATTTCAAAGGATATCAACAATTTCTAAACTAAATAATAATTTAGTAAGTTTTAAAATCTGTTTCATATTTCAGACTTCACACTATTTCCACTATGGATATCTTTGTCTCTTTTTTGAGGATTTTTTCCCCTCGTGTTTTTAAGAAACTTCCTCTTTCACCCATTTTTTGTTTTTTCCTTTAAGGCCATGTGACGAGTGGGTCACGTGACCGGCTTCCTACCTGACTGACACTTTTTTTATTTGTAAACTTATTTTCACACGAATTGCCACATCGAGTTACAAATTTGAGATAATAAATAAGAAGCACTAAGAAACGTGGCTCTGGGCCTAAATTTTTATAATTATGAAAAAAGTTATTTTTGTAAATAATTTTTTTTTGCTTTTTTTATCATTATAAAAATTTAGGACCAAAGCCGCGTTTCTTAGTGCTTCTTATTTATTATTCAAAATTTTCATCTCGATGTGACTATTCGTGTGAAAGTAAGTTTACAAATAAAAAAAATATCGGTAAGGTAGGAAGCCGGTCACGTGACCCACTCGTCACATGGCCTTAAATGCAAACTAAATTAACAGAAACCAACAAGAAAATCCAACTTTTTTTCTGATTAATTTTTTTGGTTGACGATTCATCTTTTTAGCAACTGATAGTTTCAAAATTAGTCTGCTTTGTTTGAAGATTACACAATAGGGTGGTCTAAAAAAATTTTTTCGAATTTTTATGGGGACCCCTTCCCCTCCAAATTTGTTCGAATCCACCTAAAAATTATTCAATTTCTTTTCTTTTGAAAAAAAATGATATTTAGGGGTGCCGCAAGCCCCATTAAGTTTAACATGTATTTCCCATAAGAAAAAAATACGTTTTTGTAAATCTTATTCAGAATCCTCAATATTATCTCAATCGAATTGAAACTCAACATTTCTCTTCACAATTAGCCATAGAATACGAATAAAATGTCACTTTTCAAATACCAACACCATAAGTCTGTTTTATAGGGTCCCGAAGAAACCCCATGAATAAAAAAATGGGTTTTGCGAGTTTTTCGCGGTAATTATGACTTTGAATTTCCTTCAAATTATTGAAACCTATTAACAAATTCCATGGAATATTTGAAAAAAAATTTTAAAATTTAAAGTCCCTTGAAATATTTCGAAATTCTTTTAAACTTTTCAAAGCTATTGAAAATTCATTAGAATTTTCAAAAATACCCTGAAAAATTAAAAATTCTTTTAAATATTTTCAAATCCCTTCCGACATTTTAAAACTCTCTAAAATTCCTAAAAATTACCTAAAATCTTTTAAATCCACAGAAATTCTAATTATTCAAATGTATTGAAAATTCCTTGGAATCTTTCGAAAGTTCTTAAAATATTTAAAACTGTTCGAAATTATTTTAAATTTCTTGAAACTTTTAAAAGTTCTTGAAAACGCGTTGGAATCTTTTAAATATCCTACATTTTTTTAAATAGCCTAAAAATTTTTAAATACTCTGAAATCTTTTTTTAAATCACTTCCATCTTTTTAAAGCTTTTCAAAATTTCTTGGAAGTTTTTAAAGTACCCTAAAATCTCTAAAAAATTGTAATTTCCTTATCATGGCTGACTATTTTACAGCTCTACTACTTGTTCTTAAAGTCTCACTACTACATTTTCTTGTCTGGATATTTTATACATCTACTACTTATTCTTCAAGCCGACCATTTTATACAAAGAAATCCCAAAGAAGTCCCAAAGAAACCCCATAAATAAAAAAATGGGTTTTGCGAGTTTTTCGTGGTAATTATGACTTTTTTTGCGGTTTTTTCAGTGAAAATTATTTCTGGCACAGTCTGATGTTGTTGATATTTGAAAAGTGATATTTTATTCGTATTCTAAGGCTAATCGTGAAAATAAATGTTGAGTTTCAACTCGATTGAGATAATATTGAGGATTCTGAATAAGATTTACATAAACTTCTTTTTTTCTCATGGGAAATAAGTGTTAAACTTCATGGGGCTTGCGACACCTCTAAATATCATTTTTTTTAACAACAAAAATGGATTTATTTTTGTGTAGATTCGAACAAATTTCTGGGGTGTCCCCATAAAAATTCAACAACAAAAATTTCCAATGCATTTTTGGAATTATTGAATTATTTAGATGAAAATTTGTAAATTTAAAAGAAAAAGTTCTAGTTAGAAATTCAAAGGTTTTGTTAAAAATACAACTATTTGGTAGACATTTTTTTCTTGCCTGAACAACAAATTTTGTTGTTGAAAATTCATCTTTTGGATAAAAATGTATCTGTTTCTGTTGAAAATAAACTTTTAATAGTTAAGACACTATACTTGTTAATAACATAAAATTAGTGATTTTTTACGATAATAAAAGAATACTAAGGGAAATTTTTTTTTTTAATACAACTAATGTAGGTATTGTAGTTGAATTTTTCAATTGAACAGATTAATTTTCAACCAAGAAGATGAAATTTCAAACAAGAAGATTAATTTTTTAACAAGAAAAAGGAATTTCAAACAGAATCGATGAATTCTCAACTGAAGAAGGTCAATTTTCAACAAAAAATAAAATACTTAAATTCACAGTTAAAAATTAAAAAAAAAAGAATTTCGAGAAGATTGTTAAATTTTCAAACAAAGAGATGGGGTTTCAACTAAAATAATGAATTAAAAAAAAATTCAACAAAGTAGTTCAACTCTGAACTAAATAGTTAAATTTTCAATCAAATTGTTAAATTTTTAAATGAAAACGGCGGATCTTCTACAAAAAGAGATGAATTCTTAACCCAAAAATATAAATTTTTTACAAAGAAATTAGATTTGCAACAGGAAAATATAAAATTTCAACAAAAAAGTTAATTTTTAAACAAATACTTGAACCCTTAAAAAAAATTCTCAAAAAAAATTGAATTTTCCAGTTGAAACTATGCACTTTCAAGCAAAAAGGCGAATTTTCTACATAACAGATCAATTTTTAACCCAACAATAAGAATATTCACCAAAAAAGTTCATTTGCAACGAAATAGTTGAAGTTTCAACAACAAAAAAATGATTTTTTTTGTTATAAAAATTAATCTGTTTCTGTGGAAAGTATCTCTTTGTTGAAAATGCAACTCTCTGAGTCTAGTGTCACAAATTTTAAAAAATAGAATCAAAATAGTGTGAAAAAAATTGTTGAGTATTAAACTTATGTTTAGTCCAAACTAAAGTAGTGTGCAATGGTGAAAGATATATTTTTTAAATTAAAATTTCCAGTTAAAAAGTTTACTATTAAATTTGTTGTTAAGAATTCATCTTTCTTGGTTAAAAATTTTACTATCCGGTTAAAAATTGAATTCTTTTTTTCAAAATTCATAAATTTTGTAAAAAAGTAATACTCCTTGGTTGTAAATTTAACTAATTTCTTGAAAATTCGTCTTTTTATATAAAAATTCAACAATTCGATAACCAAATTTCGTCTTTCTTAAATTCAAAATTTTGCTGTTGAGCATTCACCATTTTGGTTAAAAAAATAATCTGTTTCTGTTGAAAATTAACATTTTCTTAAAAACTCAAATGGTTTGTAGGAAATTCGTACTTCTGGCTTGAAAACTCAACAATTTGGTAACAAATTTAAATTTTGGTAAAAAATTTATGTATTTTGTTGAGAATTCGTGTTTTTGATAGAATATCAATTTTTTCGTAAAAACGCAACTGTTTGGTTAAAAATTATTCTGTTTCAGTTGAGCATTCATGTATTTTGTCGAAAATTCGTTTTTTTTTTGGTTTCATAAAACTTTTTTATTTTAAATTAAAATCTTTTTTTTTTTCTGTTACAATATCAACTATTACATTTTTTCTTGAAAAATCATCTTTTTAGTTGGAAACTTCAACTCCTTGTTCAAAAGTTGATCTACTTTTTTAACAGTTCATTTTTTTAGTTAAAGTTTCAAAATTATAGTTGAAAATTTATTTATTTTTTTGAAAATCATTTTTATCAACCGAAAATTTAACTATTTTGTTGAAAATTCAACTGATTGGTTACAACTTACATTTTGTGTTAGAAATTCACATCCTTCGTTTCGTAATTCAACTGTTTGGTACAAAATTGGTCTTTTTTGGAAATAGGGCAATATGGGGGAAGGGAAAGTAGTGGGAGTGAGAGAAATTAAGAAAGGGAAAGAAAAGTATGGGAAAACGATGCGAGTGTAAGTAGGGGAAGTTGAGAAAAATTAAGGAAGGGGAATGAAGGAAGTGAGGAAAAATGGGTGAGGGAAAGTAGGGGAAGGGAGGAGAAATGAGGAGAGGGAAAATGGGGAAAATAATTATAGGGGAAGTGAGGGAAAGTGAGTAGAGAGTAATTAGGTGAAGTAAGAAAAATAGGTAAAAATTAGGGCAGTCAAAGTAGTGGAAGTGACGGAAATTAAGAGAGGGAAAGGGAAGAATGGGGAAATGATGGAAGGGTAAGTAGGTAAAATTACGAGAAATCAGTGAAGGAGAAGTAGGGGAAGTAAGGTCAAATGGAGAGAGGGTAACTGGCAATAGTAAAAAGTAATGAACGGAGGGGAAGTAGTGGAAGTGAGGGACAGTAGGGAAAGGAAGTCAGTGTGAGGCAAAGTATGGAAACGATTAGAAATGAAAGTAAGTAGGGGAAGGAAATGGATGACCGGGGAACGGAAGTAGAGGAAAGGGAGTGCTAGCTTGGGAAGGCAGAAGAGGGAAAAATAGAGGAAGAAGACGTTCGGGAAGGAGGGTGCAAAGGGTTTCAATTTTTTTTTTTTAATAGGGTGTCTAAATTCCAAAAATGAAAAAGTGGTAGTACGGAGGTAGAGTAAAGATTAAAGAAGACGAGATGTTATTATCTCGTCTGGGAGATAACAGAATTAGACAGCGGGTGGTCAGCTTTGGTTTCCATAATGGAACCACCATGATGAGAGGAGGGGATAAGTATGTTTATGAGGCTCACTTCCGGCCAGTCCAACAGGCTTATCTGGAGCTTTTAAGGGCTTGAATAACCCACTTCCGCAAAACCCACTTCCACCACGACGAGACCATAGTTTATCCCTGTTTCTCTTTTTAGATTCTCTTTCCTATTTCACCCCCTTAAACACACTTGCTTTCAAAATGGTAAAATGAGCGTGATTAAGATGTTGGTGAGGACTGCCATAAAGGAAGTAGGTATAAAGTAGGCATTTCAAACCAAAAGTTATTAGGTCTACCTATAACTCTCCTTCCATTAATTAAAAACACTAATTTTTCTAAAATAGTTTATTTAATTTAATTAATAGTTAAGACACTATACGTGTTAATAAAATAAAATTAGAATTTACTATTTAACATATATTTCAACTTTTAGATAACGATAATCTACTGCAGGTTCATTATCTACAGTAGAATGGTCTCTTCTATTTTAGACTTCACAGCCCAAAATGCTCACAAGACAGAGGAAAAGAAAGTGATTTTTCACGACATAGAAAAATAGTAAGGGAACCGATTTTTTTTTAATAAAAATAATTTAAGTAGTAAATTTAATTTGAAACTCTTGAAGTTATTTAGTTTTTGAGTTGAAATTTATTTATTTATATATATTTTCAACTAAAAAGATGAATTTTCAAACAATAAGATTAATTTTCTACCCAGAAAGACAAACTTTTAACAAAATAGATAAATTTTCGACCAACCAGTTGAATTTTCAACTAAGCAAGGTCAATTTTTACCGAAAATAAAACACTCGAAATGGAAATTTGAAAAAAAAATTCACAAAAAAAAACAACGAATTTCCATGAAAATAGTTCAATTTTCAAACTACGACGTGGATTTTCAACTAAAATAATGAATCTTCAACCAAAACAATGAACTTTGACAAAGTACTTCAACTTTTAAACAAATAGTTGAACTTTCAATAAAAAAGTTCAGTTTCAAGGAGATGGTCGAAATTTCAACTGAAATAGTTGATTTTGCAACCCAAAAACAAAAAGAATTTTTAACAAAATAGTTTAATTTCTAACCAAAGAAAAGAATTTTCTACAGAAAAATTTTGATTTGCAACCCGAAAATATGAACTTCCAAGGAAAAATTTAATTTTCAAACAAATACTTGAAGTTTAACAAAAATAAAATCTAGAAAAAAATGCATTTTCAACACGAAACGTGGTACTTTCATGTAAAAAGACGAACTTTCGACAAGACAGTTACGTTTCTAACTAAAATAATAATTCGAAAACAAAAAAATAGCAACGCAGTTTAACTATCTAAAATATATTTGAATTAGGAACCTAAATGTTAAATTGTTAACTCGTAAAGACGAATATTCTATAAAACAGTTGAATTTTCACCAAAAAAATTAATTTTCAACGAAATAGTTGAACTTTCAACCCCAAAAAAATGAAATTTCAACAAAATATTTGCATTTTTCACAACAACAAAAAACTAATTTTCTGCAAAAACATAAAATTTTAACCCTGAAAATATAAACTTTCAAGAAAAAAAAAACATTTTTAAACAAATAGATAAACCATTACCACCCCCTCCCCCAATCTGCCAACAATTGAATTTTCAGCACAAAACTATGAACTTTCAAGCAAAAAGACGAATTTTCAACCAAAAAGAATGACCTTTCAATAAAATTTTTGAATTTTCAACCAAATAATTATAATTTTTGATAAAAAGTATGAATTTTAAGCAAAAATATAGTTGTAGACTTTTAAACCCGAAAAGATCAATTTTCCATGAAAAATTCAATTTTCAACAATAAAAAATGATCTTTTCGCTATGAAATATGAATTTGCAATCCATTAGGGCGAATTTTCTATTCAAAAAGAGAAATATCCAACGAGACAGTTGAATTTTCAACCAAATAGTCGAATTTCTAAACAAAAGAGATTAAACGTTAACCAAAAAAAGTTGCATTTTCAACCAATGAGATGACATTCCTACCAAAAAAAGATGAATTTTCAAAGCAGAAGGACAAATTTTTCATCCAAAAAGATGAATTTTTAACAAAGAAGTTGAATTTTTCATAAAAAAAAGATGCCCTTTTAACAAAATAGTTGATTTTTCAACAACATAATGAAACGCCTAACTAAATAATAGATTTTTTAACCAAATGAGATAAATTCTTTACCAAAAATATAAGAGTAGACTTTTCAACCAAGATAAAATACACTTTTTACCAAAAATAGTAGAATTTTCTTATTGGGTTCTATTAATTAAGTTTGCAATAAAGCTTAAAGGAAAAAAGGAAACGTTTTTTAAAAAATGGGAGAAAATAAATATTTCAAAAAGGGCGATATAGGGAAAAGAGTGTGTTGCCTGAATTAAAAAAAAGGTAAGTACAAGGATCAAAATTATACCTTAACTTCAGAATTAATACATAGAATATTTTTGCAAAGACAATCAAACCGTTGAATTTTTTTAAATAGTACTAATTTCCGACGAAAAACACTAGCAAAACCTGAAGTTGTTCAAAATTGTAAATTTAATTTTGAAAGAAAAAATGATTTTTTTGAAAGTAATCGAATTACCGAGAAAACGCTAACACCCTATTATTGTTGAAATATTGTAAATATTCTTTGAGATTCAAATATTTATTATTAACAACAGTAATTTTAGAGAGAAGGAAATTAACTTAACAAATCAACAAATTGTTGAGGATTGTAAATCCTATGGTCCTATGAAAATGTTATGATTTTTAAAATTAAAAATACGAAATTTGGACAAAAAGCACTAGCATAACACAAAACATTTTTTAAAATTGGAAATAAAAAAAAGAAAACGTGACAAAATTCTTAAATATAGGGATTATAGGGTATTTAAAAAAATAGTATTATGGATAATATCTGTATTTGTGGATAATATTACTCACGCATATCGGAGAAATCATCAACAAGGATAATTTCCTGAATTAGATGATCGGGCGATCTATCCAGAACCGAATGCACCGTCCTCAATAAAACAGACCAAGCCTCATTATGAAAACAAATAATCACTGCTGTAGGGGGAAGATCCTTCTTGTATCTCCCAGGCTCCTTGCACCTGAAACAAAAAATTAAATTTATTTAATAAACCAGTATAATTTTTCTAACCAGTCAATATTATAAGTTAAACAAATAATTTAAATCGGTAGAAGATGAAGTGAACTTCGAAAATACATCAAAGAATCGGACAAGTATTATAATCATGTTATGGACAGACAGTGTTGAAATCTATACAGTATACCATTTTTTGACTGAGAATTAAATTGGGCTTTATTGAGAAATTAAAAAAAACGGTGTTTCAAAACACCATTAATATAAATACGATTACTAGAAGAAAGATTACGACAAGGTTTGACACTATCCTTAATTATTCTAGAATTAGTTTGTACAAAAAATATTCAGGTTCTTATAAAAAAGATATTTTTAAAATTAAAGAAGTTGAATTTATCAAAGAAAATTTCATTTTTCCGGATTAAATGTACTTTTTTAAGATCCTAGTAAGCTACTTTTTCGCTATAAGCTTCAATAAGTAGTATAATGCATTTATGTCAGCCATAGAAGGCGTCTTTTCTTATCTAGTAGTAAAAGTCAATTTGAATCAGACCTACAGTAAATCAAGTGGTGTACATTCTTTCAAGTTATCCATGGATAGTATTATGCAGTACACAATAAGGCATTCTATGTTAGAAACATTTAATATCAAGTAGTATAAGTCATTTTGAGTGAGACTCAACTAGTAGCACGTAATGTTAGTTTCCTAAAGTCAGTCATGTATCGTATCAAGTAATATAAGTTAATTTAAGTAATTTCTAAACGCTGTGAAGTAGTATAAATCATTTAAATCCATACACAATGCATATTAAGTAGACTAAATAATTTCGAGTAAGACTTTAAAGGGCATGAGAGAGTGCAAGTTCTCTTAGGACAGCGAGGAATGTACCATGTAGTAAAAGTCAATTTAAACCAGACACACCAGAGGTTAAGTAGTCTAAGACATTTCAAGTAAGACTTAAATAGTATCAAGTAGTTTAATTTCTCTTAAGTCAGCCATGAAGGCTATTAAGTAGTAAAACAGACTTTACAATCCAAAATTCCCTCAAAATAAGGAGAATAGGGTGATTTTCTTTACGAATATTAGGAAATAATAGTGGAAGAAATTCTTTATATTAAAATTAATGTAGGTAGCATATTCCTAAGGTTTCAATTCGGAATGTTTTGCATTTTCAAGAAAATAGCTGAATGTTAAACCCAGAAAGTTGAATTTTTAAACAAATGGTTGAATTAAAAAATATATACGTTTGATGTAAGTGTTAGATTAGCAAATAAATAATTAAACTTTCAAGGAAAAGAGATACACTTTTAAGAAAAAAGTGGAATTTTTAGGCAAATAGTTTACTTTTTAACCTACAAAGCTGAATTTTTAAACCAAAAATACGAATTTTCAGCAAAAGAGTTAAATTTTCAACCAAGAAAAATAAAACTTAATCAAATTGTAGAATCTTCAAGCCAATAGTTAAATTTGCAACGCAAAAAGATTAATTAAAAAAACCAAGCGATTTATTTTCTATAAAAAAAGACGAACTTCAACAAAAAACACAAATCATCAACTAAACAAGATTAATTTTGAAAACAAAAATGGAATAGTAAGATTTTTGGTTCAAAAAATGAATTTCGGAAAAAAAAATTTGTCAACAAAATAGTTACATTTCCAAACAAAGAAACGAATATTCAAGCAAAACAAAAAAATCTTCAACAAAGTAGTTTAATTTTCAACCAAAGTTAATATCTCAAACCAAAGCGACAATTTTCAAGACCAAAAGAAAAACTTGCAACTTTTAAGTCAAAAAAGCGAACTTTGTACAAAATTATAGAGTTTTTATCAAAAATAGGTGAATTCTCAAGCAAAATATAATAGTAGACCTTTTCCATTAAAAATAATTAACTTTAAACCATAAAAGATGAGTTGTTTACCAAAACATGAATTTTAAATCCAAGAGGAAGAAATTTTCGAAACAAAATATGATTTTTCAAACTAAAAGGACGAATTTGCTATTAAAAAAACGAACTCTCAACAAAATAGTTCAAATAAATAAGATCAATTTTGAAACTAAAAAAAATAGTTAAATTGTCAGCTTAAAAAACAAATTTTCAAACAAAGACTGCACAACTAAATAGTGAAATTTTCAACCTAAGAAATGAATCTGTAAAGAAAAAAATTAATTTTCATCAAAGTACTTCAATTTTCAACCAAGTTTTTCAACCACGTAGTAAACTACTTGGTTGAAAAACTTAGTTCAAAATTAACCTCAAAATTAAAATTATATTAGACTTTTTAACTTAAAAAAAACTGTCCACCAAAAAAGATGGTTCTTCTACTGAAAGATGAATATTCATCCAAGAGGAGGAATGTTCTGTCCAAAAGATGAGTTTTCAATCAAAAAGATGAATTTTCTACCCAAGTGATGAATTTTCAATACAAAACGATGAATTTTCTATCCAAAAAGACGAATTTTCAACAGTGCATTTGAATTTTCAATCAATTAGTTGAATTTTTTAGCAAAATGGATGACAATTTGACCAAATAGTTAAATTTTCAACAAAACGGTAGAATTTTTAACGTCGACAGATGAATTATGAACTAAACATATAATAGTAGACTTTTCATTTAAAAATAATTAACATTCAACAAAAAAGATGATTGTGGCGACTTTTTTATAAAATAGTTGAACTGTCAACAAAATAGTAGACTATTTACCCAAAACATATGAATTCCGAAAAAATAATAATTGTAGACATTTTAGTTAAAAGGAATTAGCTTTCAACCAAAAATACTTGTATGTTCTTATTGAGTTCTAGTAATTCAGCTCAGATTTAAGCAAAAATATGAGAAAAAGGTGAAAGTTCTTGAAAAATGGGGAAAACAGAGAATTCTTAAAATAAAAAGAGAGAAAAAAATAGGAATAGGGTAAAGAGTGTAAAGTCTGGTAAGATTAAATTTAAGACAATTCTAAGGGTTGTCAAGTAGAATGATGCATTTTAAGTTAGACACAATACATACTAACAAGTAGAATAAGTCATTATATGTCAAAATCAGAAGGCAATACACCAAGTAGTGTATGTCAATGTATGTCAGCCAGTTAATGGCACTTCGTGCGCGCAAGTAGTATACACCAAGTATGGGCAGACATTGTAATAGCTTTCATAGTACAGCAGCTGTTCATTTTTACTCGCAGTAAGTACTGTACAAGACTATAAAAAATGCGTTTTTTCACGGTTCAGTGAATCGTAAAAGGTGATTATCGGGAAAAGAACAGTTTTTGTCGAATCTACGAAACTCTGACGTCATTGAATAACCGTTCCTGATTTCAGTAGCTGCACACTTCATACCCATTGGTAACCGTTTGTCGCTGAAAAGTGGATAGCGCTGTTGGAAGCCAATCGACTGGAAATGACTGAATCGCTTACCAGTTGAAGGGTCTTTCTCCTTCATTGAAATGCTGACTCCTCTTATCGGACATGGCAATTTTCGCGAAACTATAACAAGTTACTGAGGAAAGGTTGGAATTTTTGCAATTACTTGTAGTCGAACTTGATTAAGCTACTTCCAACTCAATTTTGTTTGAAAAATATTTTAAAACAGGGAGAATAGGGTGAATTCTCAGGAAAATAGGGGAAGAATAGGAAATAAATTCTTTTAAATAAAATTAATGCATATATATCATATTATATAAAATAATTGAATTTTCCGTCAAAGAAGATTAATTTTTTACTAAAAAGAGATGCATTTTTAAAGAAATAGTTGACCTACGAATAAACACAGTCATTTTTGTTTCATGCATGTTTGAAAAAAAAAGAAAAACTGACGAAAAAATCAAATTAGGACAAAAACTTTCATGTAAAGTTCTGATTCGGAAAATCTAATACTTCGTTTTGAGAATTTTGTGCACTACTTGTTGAAAATTCCATAATTTTGTTAAAACGGCATACTTCTTGGTTGAAAATTCAACTGTTTTGATAAAAATTAGTTTTTTTGGCTTAAAAATTAAACAAATTGACTGCATATTTTTTCTTTCTTGACTAAGAATTTTTTTTTTGAAAATTCATCTATTTTATTGATCATTCGTCTTTTTAGTTTAGAAATGTATATCTTTTTGTAGAAATTTGACCTTTTTGATAGAAAATACAACTGTGTGGAGGAAAAAATTAATCTGTTTCGGCTGAAAATGAACTTTTTTGTTGAAAATTCAACTGTTTTGTAGAAAATTCTCATTTTTGGCTCGAAAATTCAACAATTTGGTAGCAAATTTGAGTATCTGGTTGAAAAATTATGTGCTTTGATGAAAATTCATCTTTATTGGAAGAATATCAATTTTTTGTTAAAAATTAATTTATTTTACTTAAGGATTCAAGTACTTTCTTGAAAATTAGTTTCTGTTAAAAATTAATTTTTTGGACTAGAAATTAATTATTTCGTTGAAAATTAATATTCTCGAGTTGAAAATTCAACAGTTTTGAAGAAAAATTCTTATTTTTGGCTTAAACATTCAACTATTGGGCACGAAACAAAAAAAGTTTTGCAGAATTTTTTTTTTTATTGAAAATTATTTCTCCTAAATGAAAATTTGTTTCTGTTCGTTAAATACAACTATTTCTTATTTTTAGGAAACATTGTTTTTAATTTAAGTTGACAATTCGTTTTTTTGGTGTGTAAAAATTAATTTTCTAAACTGAAACTTCAACTATTACGTTGAAAATTAATATTCCCGAGTTGAGAATTCCCCTGTTTTGTAGAAAATTCGTCTTTTTGGCTTAAAAAATCAACTATTTGGTAGAAAATTCAACTATTTTGTTCAAAGTTTATGTATTTTCATGTAAATTCATCTTTCTTGGTACAAAATTAATTTACTGTTTAATAAATTAATTGTTTTTGTTGAATATTTAAAACTTTAGTTGAAAATTCGATTTTTGGCTGAAAATTCGTTTTTTTTTCTTTATAAATAAATTTTTTTAGCTGAAAATTGAACTATTTTGTTGGAAATTCCATAATTTTGTTGAAACGGCATTTTTTTTTAGAAATTCAACTGTTTTTATCAAAATTAGTTTTCTTGGCTTGAAAATTAAAGAATTTGATTCATTTTTTTTTCTTGACTAACAATTTTTTTTTTTTAATTCAACTATTTTGTTGATCATTCATATTTTTAGTTTGAAAATGTATACCTTTCTGTAGTAATTTTACCTTTTTGATAAAAAATTCAACTGTGTGGATGAAAAAATTAATCTGTTTCCGCTAAAAATGAAGTTTTTTGTTGAAAATTCTACTACTTTGCAGAATATTCGTATTTTTGGCTGGAAAATTAAAAAATTTGGTGGAAAATTTGAGTATCTGTTTGAAAATTGAGGTGTTTTGTTAAATATTCATCTTTATTGAATGAATATCAATTTTTGGGTTAAAAATGCAACTGTTTGGTTGAAAATTCATCTTTCTTGATAGAAAATTAATTTTCTGTGTTGAAAATACATTTTTTTTGAAAATTTTACTATTCGGTTGAAAATTAATTTGTTTTAGTTGAGGATTCAAGCATTCTCTTGAAAATTCGTTTTTGCTGAAAGTGTCCTGTTTAGATGGAACCAACTTTTTGAAAGTTCATTTTTTTTGTTGAAGATTAAGAATTTTAGTTGAAAATTCGTTTCTTTTTCTTTAAACATTAATTTTCTTAACTGAAAATTTAACTATTTTGTTGGAAATTCATATTCTGGGGTTAAAAATTTAACTATTTTATAGAAAATTTAATTATTTGGTACAAAATGAAACTGTGTCGTAGAAAATTCGTATTTTTGGTTTTAACAATTCAACTATTTGGTACGAAATTTAACTGTCTTGCAGAAAATTTATTTGTTATAAAAATTATCTCTCTAGAATGAAAATTTGTTTCCGTTTGTTAAATACAACTGTTTTTTATTTTTAGTTGAAAACTTTTTTTTTCAATTTTGGTTGAAAATTCGTTTTTTTGTTGTTGTCCACACTTTCCAATCTTCTCGGTCGAAAATTTAACTATTTTCTTCAAAATTTACTCTTTTTTTTTAATTAATCTTTCTTGGTAGAAAATTGATCTTCTGTTTTGAAAATGATTTTTTTTGTTAAAAATTGTAATATTTGGTTGAAAATTCATCTGCTTTAGTTGAGGATTTGAGCATTCTCTTGAAAATTCGTTTTTTCTCTTTAAAAATTAATTTTTTTAACTGAAAATTTAACTATTTCATTGGAAATTCATATTCTGGGGTTGAAAATTTAACTGTTTTACAGAAAATTCAATTATTTTGTACAAAATAAAACTGTGATGTAGACATTTTTTTTAATAAACATTAATTCTCTTAAATCAAAATTGAGCTATTTCACTGCAATTTAACAACAATTCAAAATTTAAGAAAAAAACTTGACGTAATTCATGCACGAACCCTAACGAGCCAGACAACTTTCAGGTAAAATGTGATTCGTTGATATACGAAATTTTTGAAAACCATTTGGCCCAGAAACTTGGCCCTCGACCAGCTTCTGATATTCCAGAGAAATTTTGACGCAGAGGAAAAAAGAGAAACTCTTTAATAAAGGGGAAGAGAGGGGAATAGGGAAAGCGTTTTATCTCGATTCCCGTCTTGAATGTCGTTTCGAATTTCGTCTCGATTCTCGCCTTGAGTTTCATCTCGATCCTCGCCTCGATATTCGTCTCGATCCTCGCCTCGATCCTCTTCTCGATCATCGTCTCGATCCTCGTCTCGAATCTTGTCTCGATCCGCTATTTTTATATAAAATTGGTGAGGAATCGTACAGAAGAATATGTAATATGAAGGTTCCAATTTAAGCTGCTTTTGCCATTTTCTCGACGTGAAAGGGGATATCCAAAAAGCGTTAGGAAGTGGATGATCTGCAGACATAAGATGGGTATAGAGCCAATAAGGAGGTCGAATATGAATGAGTTTGCAACGCTCCGCTGTGCCTGGTGTTTGGTGTCGGTACTGAAGATCCTTCTGGGTGTATACAAAGCTGGGATGCTATTGCCTATCCCTCTTGGGGATTTATGTGATGCATATGGAATTTCTGTCCAACCCAGTCGACAACATGTTCCTCGATCGCAAAGTCCTCTTGAGACTTTCCGAGATGAAGATGCTACTGCCTGCTTCTCGAATATTATTCCCAGGTTCTCTGGAAGCTCTTCTACATGTAGAGTATAAACTCTGAATCTGCAAAATTGGTTATAGATTCATCTATTGTCTTCTCTTTCTTACGATATCCAATAAAATTGATTTCCAATTCTTTCATTTTCTTTATAAAAGAAAGTTCTAATAGAATCATGGCAAGATCTCTCAAATATTCCGGAAGTACCTGGATGTGAGAAGAATCTTATCAAATTTTTTGAAAATTCAATTTTCAGAATAGCCTATCATCGATCCTTCATCCTCTTCTTTTTCAAGTACACCAAATTCTCCTTTTCAAGATATCAAAAATTAGGGGGTGCAAATGATCAAATATAACTTTCTAGGGCTTCGTAGCCCTGGAGAAAAACCCTTATTATTTCATTCAAGTGTCCGGCCATCTGTCGCACTTTTTTCATGAGAAGCTATTCGAGACAAGAATCGAGACGAGGATCGAGACGAGGATCGAGGCGAGGCTTGAGTCGAGATACGCGACGAGGATCGATACAAGATTCGAGACGAGGGTCGAGACGAGGATCGAGATGAGGATTGAGACGAGGATCGAGACGAGGATCGAGGCAAAAGCAAAAGAATATAAAAGATTTCAGGATGAATTAATCAGAATTCAGGGGAATTCAAAATGAATTCATGAGAATGGCAAAAAGTATTTGCAAATCTCTTTAAATCTTCGAAACCCTAAGAAATCCATCACTTCTTGTGAATAAATTTTTCTAAAATCCATTGAAATATTATAAAATCCCTTAAAATCATTGAAAGCCGCGACAATGCCATAAAATGCCCTGGAATCATTGAAAATATTTTTAAACCTTAAAGGATATCTTTTGAAATTCTTTGAAATTGTTTACAACCGCATACAAATTTTTTCGATCTCTTAAAATCATATGTATCCTTGAAAATCCCCTGAAATTTTTTTAATCTCTTGAAAATGCCTTGGAATATTGTTAATTATCCTCAAATATTTGAAAACCTGTTCAAATCCTTTGAATTGCCTTAAAAATTGTTCAAGCCCTTGAAGATTTCTTGGAATTGAAAAAAAAAATTTTGAACTTTAAAATTCTTTGCAATTACTTCAAATTATTTAAATATACTTAAAATACCCAAAGATATTTGAAATCCTTTAAAATCTTTGGAAATGCCCTGAAATATTACAAATATTTTTAAATCCTTTGAAATATTTTGAAATTCCCTGAAACTTTATAAAGCTCTAGAAGATTCCTGTGAATTTCAAAAAATACCGTGAAATCATCAAAATCCTTCGCAATACCTTCAAATTATTTAAGTCTATTAAAAATTTCCTGATGTCTTCTAAAACAAACAAAAAAAATGTCAAACCTTTGAAACGGTTTAAAGCTCTTGAAATTTAGAATAAAATCGAATTCTTTGAAAGCTCATTAAATTACTCAAATCAATTAAAAATTCCTTATAATCTTTTAAAATACCATAAAATATTTCAATTTCTTCAAAATCTTTTGACATCCCTTGACATTTTTAAAAACTCTTGAAAATTCCTTGGAATTTTTTTAAACACCTTAAAAATTTCAAATCTCCTAAAATCTTTTGAAGTCGATTGGAAGTTTTAAAAATACCCCAGAATCTTTGAACTCCTTTAGAATCAATTCAAATTATTGAAATCTATTGAAAATTTCGTAGAATCTTTTAAAATAACATCAAATATCTAAAATTCTTTGAAATTATTGAAGATTATTACAAATTCCTGGGAATCTTTCAAAATATCCTAAAACATTTGAAACACTTTGAAATCTTTCAAATCCCTTAAAACTTTTTAAAGCTCTTTAAAATTTCTTGGAAGTTTGAAAAATACCCTAAAACATCGAAACTTTTGGAATTTTCTCGAAATTTCTTTAATCCCTTGAAAACTCCTTGGAATTCTTAAAAATACCCTAAACTATTTTAAATCCTTTGAAATCTTTTAATACCCCATACAAATTTTCAGAAATACTCTACAATCAATCAATTATTTAAATATAGTACATATTACTTGAAATTTTTGAAAATATCCTTAACTATGTCAAATCTTTTGAAATGTTTGAAAATCATTTAAAGTTATTGAAGCCTATTCAAAATTCCTTCGAATCTTTGAAAATACGATAAAATGTTTCAAATCCTTTGAAATTTTTTGAAATCCCTTGAAAATTTTTAAAGCTGTCTCCATTCATTTTCCCTACTTACTACCCTTCATTTTCCCTCACTTCCCCTACTTACTCGTCCCATCCTTTTCCCTTATTCCCTCCCTTTGTGAGTTGTGAGTTAGGTGTTAGGCATCAGGAGTAAGGAGTCAGGAGTGAGGAGTTATGAGTGAGGATTTGTAAGTGAGGATTTGTGAGTGAGGAGTTATGAGTTGGGAGTTCCGAGTTGGGAGTTGCAAGTTATAATTTGGGAGTTATGAGTTGGCAGTTATGATTTCGCAGTTATGATTTGGCATTCTTGAGTTAGGAGGTATGAGTTGGCAGCAAGGAGTGGGAGTTATGAGTTAGGAGTTATGGGTTAGTAGTGAGGAGTTGGGAGTTAGGAGTTAAGAGTTATGAGTTGGGAGTTATGAGTTGAAATTTCGAGTTGGGACTTATGAGTTGGGAGTTATTAGTTGAGAGTTATGAGTTTGAAGTTAGCGTTCTGAGTTGGGAGTTATAAGTTGGGAATTGGTAGTTATGAGTTGGAAGTTATAAGTTGGGAGTTACGATTTAGGAGTTATGGGATTGAAGTTATGAGTTGGGAGGCATGAATTGAAAGCTATGAGTTGAGAGTTATAAGTGAGGAGTTAGGAGTTATAAGTGAGGAGTTATGAGTTAGCAGTAAGGAGTGAAGAGTTGGCACTTATGAGTTAGCAGTTATGAGTTCGGAGTTATAAGTCAACAGTAAGAAGTTGGGAGTTACGAGTTGTGAGTTATGAGTTAGGAGTTATGAGTTAAGAGTTGGGAGTCATGAGTTAGCAGTAAGGCGTTGGGAATTATGAGTTAGCAGTGAGGCGTTGGGAACTATGAGTTAGTAGTTATGAGTTAGCTGTAACGAGCTGGGAGTAAGGAGTTATGAGTTGGAATTCCGAGTTGGGAGTTATAAGTTGGTAGTTATTAGTTGGGAGTTATGAGTTTAGAGTTAGGAGTTCTGAGTTGGGAGTTATAAGTTGGGAATTGGGAGTTCTGAGTTGGGAGTTAGAAGTTATGAATTGGAAGTTACGATTTGGGAGTTATGGGTTGGAAATTATGAGTTGGAAGTTATGAGTTGAAAGTTATGAGTAGAAAATTATGAGTGAGACGTTATGAGTAAGGAGTTATGAGTTAGCAGTAAGGAGTGGAGAGTTAGCAGTTATGAGTTAGGAGTAAGGAGTTATGAGTTGGAAGTTCCGAGTTAGGAGTTATGCGTTGGGAGTTATGAGTTGATAGTTATTAGTTGGCAGTTATGAGTTTGGAATTAGGAGTTCCGACTTGGGACTTATGCGTTATAAGTTGGGAATTGGGAGTTATGAGTTGGGAGTTATAAGTTGAGACTTCGGAGTGAGGACTTATGAGTTAGTAGTAAGGAGTTATGAGTGAGGAGATATAAGTTAGGAGTAAGGAATTATGAGTTGGGAGTTATGTGTTAGGAGTTATGAGCTAGCAGTAAGTAGTAAGGAGCTGGGAGGTATGAGTTGGGAGTTATGCGTTGGGAGTTATGAGTTGGGAGTTATGAGTTGGGAGTTATGAGTTGGGAGTTATGAGTTGATAGTTATCAGTTGGGAGTTATGCGTGAAGAGTTAGGCGTAAGAAGTTATGAGTTAGGAGCAAGGAGTTAGGAGTTATGAGTAAGGAATTAGGAGTTGGGAGTTTTGAGTTGGGAGCTATGAGTTAGTTATCAGCCGGGAGTTATAAGTTGGGAGTCAAGAGTTATGATTTGGGAGTTTTTAGGCAGGAGTTAAATGCTAAATTACTGTAGATTCTTAATTAAAAATTTGTAATGTTTCTGGATGGTTTTCAAGGCTCATTTTCGATATAAATGGTGTTTTACTGCCCCAAGGGTACTTTATAAAAAGGTGGTCAATTTTCCAGCAATATCTCGCAGTTAATCGGCAATCGTTTGGAATTCTGTGCTTTGTAATCGTGGTTATCGATAGAGTTCTTTTTAAATTCGTTTCCCCACAAAGCTATTGTGCTCACT
>JAABKJ010007134.1:0-21246 GCA_011634705.1 Andricus grossulariae
GGGAATAGGGTGTAAGGAACTGCTCCATCAGGGAATTGGACAGGAATTTGAGGGATCAGGGAATTAGTGCTAAGAACTTAAGAGAATCAGGGAATTAGGATTTAAATAAATGACTGGATCAGGGACTAAGAGCATTCGTAATTTACGGTATCAGGAGAGTGGGAAGTAAATATATTACTGAATCAGGAAATTAGGGCTTGGAAAGTTTCTGGATCAGAAAATTAGGACTTGAATAAATTATTGTATTAGGGAATTATGGGATTAGTAAATTACAGGATTTGGGAATAGAGTTTAGGGAACTGCTCCATCAGGGAATTGGGCCATGAAATTGAGGGGTCAGTGCATTCGTGCTAAGAACATAACAGAATCAGGGAATTAGGATTTAAATAAATTACTGGAGCAGGGACAGAGGGGGTTCATAAATTACGGTATCAGGAGAATGGGAAGTAAATATATTACTGAATCAGGAAATCAGAAGTTAGGAAATTCCTGGATCAGAAAATTAGGAGTTGAATAAATTACTGGATTAGGGAATTAGGGGATTAGTAAATAACAGAATTTGGGAATAGGGTTTAGGGAACTGCTCTATCAGGGAATTGGACCAGGAATTTGAGGGATCAGGGAATTAGTGATGAGAACATTACAGAATCAAAGAATTAGAATTTAAATAAATCACTGGATCAGGGACTAAGGGAATTTGTAAATTACGACATCGGGAGAATGGGAAGTAAATATATTACTGAATGAAGGAATTAGGGTTCTAAAACTTACTGCATACATTACTAAATCAGGAAACTAGAAGTTAGGACATTCCTGAATTAGAAAATTAGGAGTTGAATAAATTACTGTATTAGGGAATCAGGGGATTAGTAAATTACAGGATTTGGGAATAGGATTCAGGGAACTGCTCTATCAGGGAATTGGGCCAGAAAATTGAGGGATCAGGGCATTAGTGCTAAGAACATAACAGAATCAGGGAATTAGGATTTAAATAAATTACTGGATCAGGGACTAAGGAAATTCGTGAATTACGGTATCCGGAGAATGGGAAGTAAATATATTACTGAATCAGGGAATTAGGGTTCTGAAAATTGCTACATACATTGCTGGATCAGGAAATTAGAAGTTAGGAAATTCCTGGATCAGGAAATTAGGAGTTGAATAAATTACTCAATTAGCGAATTAAAGGATTAGTAAATTACAGGATTTGGGAATAAGGCAATTAATACACTACATCGGGAGGAAATTGGCAGATGAATAAACTACTGAATAGGACTGTAGGAAAAATATGATTGGATGAGGGAACTACGAAATAAATACACTACTAAATTTACGAAATAGGGCTTAGGGAACTGCTCTATCAGGAAATTGGGCCAGGAAATTGAGGGATCAGGGAATTAGAAGCTAGGAAATTGCTAGATTCGAAAATTAGGAGACGAATAAATTGTTGGGTAAGAGAATTTGGGAATAAATACTTTACTGAATCAGAGAACTAGGGGATTATTAAATTATGAAATTAGGAAATAAAGAAATAAATATAACACTGGATCAGAGAATTAAGATTCAAGAATTTGATGGATCAGAAAATTAGGATTTGAAAAATTACAGGGCCAGACGAGTAGCGGATTAACAAATTACTTAATCAGGGGTTCTAAGAATTATTAAATAATTGAATTAGGGAATTAGGGGACAAATAAATTATTGGATCAGGGACTAAGAAGATTCATAAATTACCGAAATAACTATACTACTGGATCAGGGAATTTCGGGTTTTGAAAATTGCTGGATACATTACTCGATCAGGAAATTAGGAGTTAGGAAATTTCTGGAACAGGGAATTTGTGGATTAATTGTGGTAATTGTTCAATCAGAAAAATAGGAGTTTAATAAATTACTGTATAAGGAAATTAGGGGATTGATAAATTACCCGATTTGAGAATAAGGGAATGAATTCACTGCTGGATGAGAGAATTGAGAGATGAATAAACATTGATGCAACAGGACTATAGGAAAAAATAAATCATTGAATCAGGGAAATAGGGAATAAATACATCACTGGGTCAAGGAATTAGGGGTTAGGAAATTTGCTGGATCAGGGAATTAGCTCAATAAATTTCTGGATAAGGGGATTTGGGAATAAGTACATTTCTGAATCACGAAATTAGGGGATTAATAAATTACGATATTAAGAAATAAGGGAATAAATACACTACTGGATCAAAAAAATAGGGTTCAGGAATTTGATGGATCAGACAATTAGGAGTTGAATAAACTACTGGGTCAGGGTAGTGGGGGATTAATAAATTGCTTGATCAGGGGTTCAAGAAATTATTAAGCTACTAGCTTAGGAGATTAGGAGTTTGTAAATTGCTAGATACATTACTGGATTAGGAAATTAGGAGTCGGGTTATTGCTGGATAAGTGAATTCGGGGATTAATAAATAACGGGATTACGAAAAAAGTAAACAAATTCACTGCTGGATCAGGGAATTAGGAGTTGGAAACTTGCTAGATCATAAAATTAGGAGATGAATGAACTACTGGGTCAGGGAAGTGGGAGATTAATAAATTTCTTGATCAGGGGTTCAAGAAATTAATAAACTACTGGATTAGGGAATTAGGGGGTTGGAAATTGCTAGATACATTACTGGATTAGGAAATTAGGAGTTGGATTATTGCTGGATGAGGGAATTCGGGGATTAATAAATAACGGGATTACGAAAAAAGTAAATAAATTCCCTGCTGAATCAGGAAATTAGGAGTTAGAAACTTGCTGGATCAGAAAATTAGGAGATGAATAAATTTCTGGATCAGGGAATTAGGGGATCAATAAATTACAGGATCAGGAAATTGGAATTTTAATACACTACTGGACCAGGGATTAAGAGGATTCATAATTTACTGTATCAGGGAATAAGGAAATAACTATATTACTGGATCAGGGAATTAGTGGTTTGGAAATTGCTGGATACATTACTGGATTAGGAAATTAGGAGTTGGATTATTGCTGGATCAGGGAATTGGGGGATTCATAAATAACGGGATTATGGAAAAAATAAACAAATTCACTGCTGGAAAGTTGTTGGATCAGAAAATTAGGAGATGAATAAATTTCTGGATCAGAGAATTAGGGGATTAATAAATTACAGGATCAGGTAACTAGAGAATAAATACACTACTGGTTCAGGGAATTAGGAATTAGGAAGTTTCCAGATCAGAGAATTAGCGGATCAAGGGAATTGGGATTTTAATAAACTACTGGACTAGGGATTAACAGGATTCATAATTTACTGTATCAGATAATAAGAAAATATCTATATTACTGGATCAGGGAATTAGGGTTTTGTAAATTGCTGGATTAATAAATTTGGAGATGAGTAAATTGCTGTATCAGGGCTATAGGAAAATAATAAATTATTGCATCAGGGAATTAGGGGATTAGAAAATTGCTGGATCAGAGAATTAGGATACAGGTAATTGCTGGATTAGAAAATTCGGAGTTGAATAAATTACTGGGTCGGGGAATTATTGGCATAATTAATTACGAGATTAGGGAATAAGGGAACAAATACACTGCTGAATCAGTGAATTAGGAGATGAATAAATTGTTGGAATAAGGCTTAAGAAAAAAAGTTTGGGGTATCAAGGAAGGAGGAAATAATTTCCTAATTCAAGAATTTCCTAAACACTACTTCCGTAATCTAGTAATGTATTTATTCCCTATTTCCCTGATTCCCCTAATTCCTTATCCAAAAATGTATTGTTTTCCTACAGCCCTATTCCAGCAATTAATTCTTCTCCTAATTACCTGATCTAAAAAATTGTTAAGCCCCAATTTCCTGATCGAGTAAAATTATTACAACAAGCAATTAGAGAAAATTAGGGGACTAACCAATTATTTATTTATATGAATCTTTAACAGTTAAGTTCAATTAGAGAAAATTAAATCATGAGGAAATGTAATTAGGAGGATGAAAAATTCCTTAAGCTCATTTTCTCAAGATAAGTGAATCCTAGAAAAGTAGAAATTCACTGAAGTCATGTTGTTTATGTCAGAGCCTTTATTACTGCGATATCTTCAGTTAATTGCAGTGCTCTTTACTGCACCCCATGACACTCGGAAGTTTGCGATCTCTTCCACGTTTTCGCAATCGTCATATATCATATTTAAAATTCATTTTCAGATAACAGTAAAATCATTTTATTAAAAATCAGGAATTAATTAGTAAAAAAATTAAACAATTTTTAATAGCATGTCTGCAAAAAATGGTAATTTTAATATTTAATGCATAATAAATAACAACATCGCTTAAGGAATTTAAATCTCTACACCATTTTCATAATATATCCATTTCGACGAATGGGAACGAAGGTTAAAAGACCATTTCATCTCTGAGACAAAAATATATTAATGACAAGCTGGCAGAGAAAAATGAAGACCTCACGGTTGCGGTATAAAGCTTAAAGAATAACTTCATAAATCACTTTCCAACCCCCCGGCATAAGTAAATCAGCCTAAAAAAAGAAAGGTAAAAAAATACATACCTATGGGGTCATCCATAAAGTACGTTATCATTTTTGGAATATTTTTACCCCCCCCCCCCTCTGGTGACAACTGTAGTTCTTCCTTTTTTCAACAAAACAGTTAAATTTTTGACTAAAACAGATGACTCAACAAATTATTTGGATTTTAAACCTATAAAGATGAATTTTCAACTGAAAAATATAAGTTTTTAAGTAAAAATGAAATAGTTATATTTTCAGTTTAAAAAATTATTTTTCAAACAAAAAAAAAATAATTTTGAACTTTGTGCATTAAACTAAAAACGCGAATTTTTAAGAAAATAGTTGAATCCTCAGTCAAAATGATGTTTTTTGGAAAAGAAGATTCATTTTCTACACAAAAAGACTAATTTTCAACAAAATACATGAATTTTCCACCCGACACTATGAATTTTTAATAAAAAGTGAGATTTCTACCAAATAGTCAGTTTTTCAAATAATTAGTTTGATTTTCAACCAAATAGTTGAATTTCAACCAAAATATTTGAAGTTTCAACCAAATAGTTAAATTTTCAACAAAAAAAGAATTTCAAACAAAAATGGAATAGTTACATTTTCAACAACAAAAAGGAATTTTCTACCATGTAAATTGAATAAAAAAGACGAATTATCAACAAAATAGTTAATTCACAGACGGTAAAACAATTTTTAAAAAGGAAGATCAATTTTATACCCAAAAAGACGTATTTTTAACAAAATACATGGATTTTCTACAAAACTGTTGTATTTTCCACCCAAAAGCAAATAGTCGAATTTTTGACCAAAATAGTTCTATTTTTAACCAAATAGATGAATTAGAAAAAAAATAATATAAGTTTTCAACCAAAAATGGATAGTCACATTTTCAGTTTAAAAAATTAATTTCCAACAAAAAAGACGAATTTTCTTCCAGTTAAATTGAACTGAAAAAAGACGAGCTTTTAACAAAATAGTTGAATCCACAGCAAAGAAGATGAATTAAAAAAAAAAGATTAATTTTCTACCTAGAAATGCGAATTTGCAACAAAAAACACAAATTTTAAACAAAAAAGTTTAATTTCCCACCCGATACTATGAATCTTCAACAAAAACGTTAATTTTCCACCAATTAGTTAATTTTTCAAATAAATAGTTTATATTTTACAAAATAGTTGAATTTTCTACCAAAATAGTTGAATTTTCAACTAAAAAAGAAATGTTTCCAACCAATAATGGAATAGTTACATTTTCAGTTTTTAAAATTATTTTCCAACAAAAAAATTAATTTTCTTCCAGTTAAATTGAACCTCAAGAAAGACGTGTCTTTAACAAAATAGTTGAATCCACAGCCAATAAGATGATTAAAAAAAAAGAGATTAATTTTCTACCCAGAAATTCGAATTTTCAACAAAAAACACGAATTTTAAACAAAAAAGTTGAATTTTCCACCCGACACTATGCGAATCTTCAACAAAAACGTTAATCTTCCACCAAGTAGTTAATTTTTCAAATAAATAGTTTATCTTTTACAAAATAGTTGAATTTCCTACCAAAATAGTTGAATTTTCAATTTAAAAAAAGTTTCCAACCAATAATGCAAAGTTACATTTTCAGTTTAAAAGAATAATTTAAAAATAAAAAATAATTTTCTTTCAGTTAAATTGAACCAAAAAAGACGATTTTTTAACAAAATAGTTGAATCCACAGGAAAAAAGATGAATTAAAAAAAAAGAAAGTTTAATTTTCTACCCAGAAATGCGAATCTTCAACAAAAAACACGAATTTTAAACAAAAAAGTGTAATTTCCCACCCGATACTATGAATCTTCAACAAAAACGTTAATTTTCGACCAAGTAGTTAGTTTTTCAAATAAATAGTTTATTTTTTACAAAATAGTTGAATTTCTACCAAAATAGGTGAATTTTTAACGAACAAAAAAAAGTTTCCAAAGAATAGTTACAGTTTCAGTTAAAAAAATTAATTTCCAACAAAAAAAAAGAATTTTATTCCAATTAAATTGAACCAAAAAATACAAGTTTTTAACAAAATAGTTAAATTCAACCGAAAGAAACGATTTTTCAACGAAATAGTTAAATTTCCAAAAAGAACAAAATCTTCATCTAAAAAGATAAATTTTCAACAAAAGAAGATGAGTTTTTAACAAAATAGTTGTATTTTCAACAAAATAATTAAATTATCAACCAAATAGTAGAATTTTTAACCAAAACGAAAATTTAAACGAAAAATCAAGAAAAAGGCGCAATTTCTTGAAAACATGATAAAAACAGGCATTATTCAAAAAAGGGGAAAAGAGGTCAATAGGGGAAAGAGTTTGGAGCTTGAAATATGAAAGTAATTTTCAAACTTACCAAGTTATTATGGGATTGTAACGTTGCAGGGATATCTTTCGCAAAAGTAGCAAACTTTCCTAAAATGTATCATCAAGAAAAATACTAAATGTGATCTAAATTCTAAGCGTTACTTCCACTGACCCCCCGCCCCCCATAATCTGTTACCAACCGTAGTTTTTGACATGACCCTCGCCCCCTCAAATTAGCAACGTAGTTTATTGACAATCCCTAAGACGTCGTTTTGAATTTTTGTGGATCAATATCATCTTCCGCATTGTATAATATGAAACACGGTTTTTGTGACAAATTTAGCATAGCCTAAAAATGGTCTGATTTTCTTCAAGGAGGGTTCAAATTGAAGCTATTTAAGTGTAGATTTTCATAGCGGAAGAAAAAGTTTTGTTATGTACTGTTCTTTGTTAATTAGCCCTGCTGAACTAATGAGAACTTTATCCTTGTAGCACAGTTTAGATGAGAGGCTTATAGTAGTAGCATTACCAATTGGAATACCCCCCCCCCCCCTTTAAATAAGTAACGCAGTTTACGGATAATCCCTAAGAATTTGTCTTGAATTTTTGTGGATCAGTATCATCTTCCGCATTGTATAATATGAAACACGGTTTTTGTGACAAATTTAGCATAGCCTAAAAATGCTCTGATTTTCTTCAAGGAGGGTTCAAATTGAAGCTATTCAAGTGTAGATGTTCACAGCGAAATAAAAAGTTTTGTTATGTACTGTTCTTTCTTAATTATCGCTGCTGAACTAATAAGAACTTTATCTTTGAAGCAGAGTTTAGATGAGAGGCTTATAGTAGTAGCATTACCAATTGGCATACCCCCCCCCCTCAGATCGTTAAAGTGATTTACGGACAATCCCTAATTAGAAAAAAACAATATAATTATACATACAAATGAATAATTACGGTTAATGTCTGAAAATGTAGAAAAACGAGCATTTATAATTAACTTGCACCGTCTTATACGAAAATATCGCCGCGTAATGCCTAAGACGTTTAGTGCAAATAAATTCATCATCTGTTTCAGCTATTCAGAGTGCTATCCCGGCAGTTAAAATTAAATATATTGCTGGGTTATATCTTTACATTGCTCAGTAATATGTTTATTTCTATTCAGACGATCATAAATACGTTAAGTTAAATGAATTGCATTACAGCCGTTACTGAAGCGGAAAGTTATGCACAAATAAATTTCAATAGTGAAATATGTTTTGGAAATATATTAGCCACCATGAAAAATACTACACTGCCATCAAGAATGGTCGGCACGACTAGCGTGAGTATTACACTCAACTCCTGATATAAGACTTGTTTCGAGAGTGCCTTGCCTTGGCCTTGATCCTAAGTCGGGGGAATCCAAACGTAAATAGGCAGGGCCGCATGAACCATTTCTTTTGGATTCGGCCGCATGATGCAACCTGATGCAACTAACGCGCTGAGAGTGCGGCCCTCGAGCTGTTTGTCACGATTGACTGAGAATGCAACTGTTTAGTAGAAAATTGTCTTTTTTTTATTGAAAATTAATTTTTTTATTGAAAATTAATTTTTTTAGTTTAGAAATTCAATTATTTGGTCGGAAATTTATGTAGTCTGTAGAAAATTTATTTTTCTATTGAAAATTTCTTTTTTTAGGTAAAAACTAAATTTTTAACTTAAAATTTAACTATTTGCTTGAAAATTAACTGTTTGGTCGAAAGTTAATATTTTTGGGCTAAAAATTCAACTATTTCATACAGAAAATTCATCTTTTTGTCTTAAAAATTTAACAGTATGGTAGAAAATTCAACTGGTTTGTAGAAGTTTCTTTTTTTATCATTGAAAAATATTTTTTTGAAAGAAAATTTAATTATTACATTTTCAGTTAGATGCACAGCCCCCAAAAAAAATTCTGTATACGAGACCAGACCTGGGTCCGCTTTTCTCCGTCAGGTCAGTTTCAAGGTCATTCCAAGGTCAAATCAAGGTCATTCCACGAATGTGGGCCAAAATGCCGTTTCTGTATGTTTCCGAGGTCCCTGAGTCCGAGTTCAAGGTCTGTTTGTCTCCATCAAGTCAGGGTCAAGGTCATTTCAAGGTCAAATCAAGGAAAAAACTTGCGAACAGAAACAATTACTACATCTATATGTTTTTGGTGTCGCTGAGTCCGAATCCGGGGTCCGTTTTCTCCATCGGGTCAGGGTCAGGGTCATTTCAAGGTCAAATCAAGATTATTCCACGAGTGTGGGCCAAGATGCCGTTTCTGTATGTTTCCGAGGTCCCTGAGTCCGAGTTCAAGGTCTGTTTGTCTCCATCAGGTCAGAGTGAAGGTCTTTTCAAGGTCAAATCAAGGAAAAAACTTGTGAACAGAAACAATTACTACATCTATATGTTTTTGGAGTCGCTGATTTCGAATCCGGGGTCCGTTTTTCTCCATTGGGTCAGGGTTAAGGTCATTTCAAGGTCAAATCAAGATTATTCCACAAATGTCGGCCAAGATGCCATTTCTGTATGTTGCTGAGGTCCCTGAGTCCGAATCCGAGGTCTGTTTGTCTCCTTCAAGTCAGGGTCAAAGTCATTTCAAGGTCAAATTGAGGAAAAAACTTGTGAACAGAAACAATTACTACATTTATACGTTTTTGGGGTCGCTAATTCCGAATCCGGGGTCCGTTTTTCTCCATCAGGTCAGGATGAAGGTCATTTCAAGGTTAAATCCAGGAAAACCTCTGTGAACAGACACAACTACTATCTTTACTTTTATCGGATATTTGTCTTCGGTCAGCTGATAGGTGATACTTAGCACATACGTAACAACATTTTTTTAACTTGAAAATAAACTATTCGTTTGAAAATTCAACTGTTTGAAAATTGTCTTTCTTGTTGAAAATTAATATTTTCGGTTAGAAAATTTAACAGGTTTTAAGGAAATTGAACAGCTTAAAAAAAATTTAACAATCTGTTCGAAACTTGAAATCCTTACCAAAAAATTCATGATCTGCAGTAAAATATATTTGCAGTGGTAAAAATCAAAAAACGCATCTGGCACACATTTCCTGCATGGCGCGTCGACGCAGATTTTTTTTTTACTACACTTTTGTCATTCACATATGGATTTGAGTATCGCCCTTCTCTCTCAGCACCACCTTCCACTTCCGGCGTCATTCAATTTGTACACAATAAGCGTAAATCGCGCGGGAGGTTAAAAAAAGTATGACGCAATATCCACACGTGGTACAATAACCGGCATGCTTTCGTCTAATTTTAGGCTATAAGTGAGGGCAGACGATAAAAAAATCGTCAAGGGTTAATTGGATGAATGGCCTTCTTGAATGGGTCCACACTCATTTTTTCGAGTTCTTTCTTTTACACTTGTTCTAATCTCGACAATTTCAACGAACCGATTAATCAATTTGTTGTATTTACTAATACTTTCCAATGAAAATCAGTATTAGGTCCACAGTGGATAATGCAGCCTACAGTGGATAATCATTAGTTAAGAGCACAAACAAGAGAATTAATTTTAATTTCAAATTAAAAACTACATTTTCTATATTTAAACTAACCTATAAAGTTGATGCACTATACTTTATTAAAAATTAAATATTCTGAAATATTAGCGATGAAATGTTTTTAATTTTTATAGATTTTTAAAAAGTGGAAAGTTTTAGTTCAACAATATTTGATAATAATTTTTCAGAGGCTAAAGATATTCTTTTTAGTTATAATTAAGCATATAAAAAAAATAACTTTTTCCTCTACTATTTCAACTGAAAAATCTGTAAATAATGCGAAAAGTTCCCTTGATATTAATTATTATTAATTATTAATTAATTATATTAATTTTTAACCAAAATTCAAACGAATTTAAAGAAAAAAGTTGAATTCTCAACCAAAAAGATGAACTTTGATCAAAGGAGTTTAACTTTCAACCAATTAGTTTTAATTTTTTAATTTATCTGGAATACTTGATTTTTCGACAAAAAAGTGAATTTTCAACCAAAAAGCTGAATTTTCAAACAAGAAGATTAATTTTCTACCAAGAAGCCTTTTTTTAAATGAAGTACATGAATTTTCAAAGAAATAGTTGAATTTTCAACTAAAAAAGAAAAATTTTCAATCAAATAGTTGAATTATGAACTAAAAAAGATCAATTTTCAATCAAAAATGGAATAGTTAAATTTTGAACAAAAAAGATTAATTTTTAACTAAAATGATAAATCTTTAACTGGAAAAGTTGAATTTCCAACCAAAAAGATGAATTTTCAACCAAAAATTGAATAGTTAAATTTCCAGTTAGAAAATTAATGTTCAATCAAAGACCCGCATTTTCAATCAAAATGACAGAATATTCAATTGGAATAGGTAATTTTTTAGTTTCAAAAAAATCACTTTCAACAAAAAAAAAAAGTAATTTTGAAAGCAATAGTTAATTTTTTAAATAAAAAAGATGAATTTTTGATTGAAATGATGAAGCTTCAACTGAAATAGTTGAATTTTCAACCAAAAAGATTCATTGTCAGTCAAGAAGATTAACTACTACCAAAACAGATCAATTTTCATCAAAATACACAGACTTTCAACTAAAAGTGATAAATATTTAAAAAATAAATAAAATAACTTTGAAAACAATAGTTACATTTTCGAACAAAGTGATGAATTTTCAACTATAATTATGAATCTTTAACTGTAATAGTTAAATTTTAAATCAAACGTTAAAAAAAATGTTTGAAAAAAAAAATTTCAACAAAATAGTTAATGTTTTATCTGGAATATTATAATATTATTATTAATTTTTAACCAAAGAAAAAACGAATTTTCAACCAAATATCTCATTTAGCAAACAAGCAGATGAATTTTCAATTAAAATTATGAATCTTCAACCAAAAAATTAATTTTTCATAAAAGAGTTTAACTTTGAACCAAGTAATTGAATTTTTATTTCAAAAAAGATGAATTCTGATCCACAGAATTAAATATCTTTCTCGAGATTTCTAAAAACATGCATGCGCGCTTCACGAAAATTTTTGGAAGAATACGAAGATTTTTAAAAGATATTAAGAAGGTTTAAAAGTTTTGAAAATGGTTAAAAACTGATTTTAAGTTTGAAAAGATTTTCGAACATTTTAAAACAAAATGTACATTTTTGAAGATTAAAAAAAAAATTCGAAGCTTTTTAAGAAGTTTGAGAGTTTTCAAGAAAATAAAAAAAATTTGTTGAGGTTCCTGGGAAAATTTTGAATTACTTTTTATTTTGAAAATAGAATTATTGTAGGTACTTTATTATATTAAATTGAATTATAATTAGTAACAATATATCATTTTCAACAAAAGATATGAATTTTTAACCAAATAATTGAATTTCCAACCAAAAAGATGAATTTTTAACTCAAATTATGAATCTTCAATCAAAAAATTAATTTATACAAACAAAAAATTCAGTATGATTCATAAGCTTTTAACCAAATAGTTAAATTTTCAACTAAAATGGATCAATTTTGAACCAAATAGTGGAATTATAAACTAAAAAAGATGAATTTTCAACCAAAAATGTAATGGTTACATTTTTAGTTAAACAGGTTAATTTCTGAAAAAAAAAATAATTTTTTAAAAAATAGTTAATTTTTTATTCCAAGACATGAATTATCAACTAAAATTAGTAACTTTCAAATAAAAATATAAATTTCCAACCAAAAGAGGTGAATTTTCATACCTACCTGATAATATGAATTTTCAATAAAAAAGTTAATTTTCAACCAAATAGTTGAATTTAAAACCAAAAAGGAATAGTTTTTTTCTTACTAAATTATTGAATTTTGAAGCCAAAAAGACAAATATTCTTCAGAATATATGAATTTTTAACTAAAAAATATTAATATTTAACCAAAAATGGAATATAGTTACATTCACAGTTAAAAAATTTCATTTTAAATTTAAAAAAAAACAACGAATTTTTAGCAAAATAGGCAGATTTTCCAACAAATAGTTGATTTTCCAACTGAAAAAGATCGATTTTTAATAAAATAGTTGTATATTTAACTGAAAAATATGAATTGCCAACCTAAAATTCAACAGGTAAATTTGCAGTTGAAAAAAGAATTTTCAACTAAAAAAAAAGAATTTTTAACCAGGAAGATTAATTTTCTATCAAAAAATATGAATTTTCAACTAAAAAAGATAAATTTTCAAATAAAAATGGAATATTTAAATTTTAATTTGAAACAATTAATTTTCAACAAATTGGTTGAATCGTCAACCATAACAGAATACCTTTCAACCAAACAGTTGTATTTTTAACCAAGAAAGAATAATTTTCAACAAATGAGGGGAATTTTTAAACAAGAAAGATTTTTCAGTCAAAAAAGAAAAAAAATTGTTAAATTTTTAGGTCGAAGAAGCAATTTATCTACAAAACAGTTAAATTTTCAAAACGGAAATATGAATTTTAAATAAAAAAGTTCATTTTCAACCAAATGAAAACCAAATTTCAATGAAAAAAAAAGAATTTTCAAGCAAAAAGAAGACTTTCTGACAAAATTCTTGAATTTTCAGATAATGGTAAGAAAAATTATTGTTTGAAGAATTTATTATTATTGTTAACAATATTCTCTTAGGATAATGCTAGAAAATTGCAGTTTTTAAAAAAATTTCCACTTTTCGCCAAATTTCCAATTAGAGTGAGGTAAATAATTAATTAAAGTTAACAAAATTAATTTTTTGAACAATGTATTATTCTTAATAATATTCAATTTGTATAATGGTAGAAAGTTCCGATTTTTTCTGAAATTTTCAACTATTTGTATACTTTTCGCTTGAAGTGAGTTAATAATTAATTCCATTTTGCAAAAAGAATTATTTAAATAAATTATTCCTGCTTATAATCATCTTCTTTATTAATGCCAGATAGTTGCAGATTTACTTTTTTAAGTTAATTATTTTTGCTGTTTTTCCAATGTTAACAAAAAACTTTAAACAAAAAAGCTATCTTACACAAGAGACAAAAACAAAATATTTTACACTAGGTCTGTAAATTACTTGTAAACATTTTTTTTTTAATTAAAAAAAGAAGTTTATTGCAAAGCGTAAAAGAAAAATTTGGATTCACGCAAAAAATTTAAAGCATATTTCAAATATCTGTTTTATTTCAGAAAAATATATTCACAAAAAAGAAAGATATTGTATAAAATATTATTCTCTCTAATGTTTATTTATTATTTGTTCATAACTAAAAAGGCAAAGCAAAGTTTAAAATTTCAGAAAAAACCAAAACTTTCTAGCACTTATTCAGGAAAAAATAGTTATAAACAATAATAAATTGATAAAACAACTATTTTTGTTTTACTTGCATTAATTATTACTATACTAAGTGAAAAGTGGACAAAATGTTAAAAATTTCAGAAAAAAAACCGCAACTACTTGTAGGAGAAAATATTGTTATAAACAATAATTTTTTGTTTAAGCAATTACGTTTGTTATATTTGAATAATTATTACCTCAATCTAAGTACAAAGTGTCAAAAAGTTGAACATTTCAGAAAAAAACACAACTGTCTAGCATTACTATAGGAGAAGATAGTTATAAACAATAATAATTTGTTTAAACAATTATATTTGCTAAATAGAATTAAATATCAACTCACTCCAATTAAAAAGTGGACAAAAAGTAAAAAATGTAATAAAAACTGCAATTTTGTACCATTATTCTAAGAGAATATTATTAACAATAATAATAAATTGTTTAAACAATTTATGTGAACATCTAATTAGTAGTACAAAGTAGCATTCTATGTATTATAAACAATTTGTATTTTTTAAAACGCAAAAAAATCATAATTATCGCCAAAAACTCGCCAAACCCAATTTTTCACTTATGGGGTTTTTTCCGGACCCTATAAAAAAGAAATGTTATTTTTGTGTGGATTTGAATAAATTTCCGGGCCATATGCATAAAAATTGGAGAAAAAAAATTCCAATGCATTTTTGGACCACCCTGTTATCCACTGTAGGTTACATTATCCACTCTAGGGATGTTTCCCCTAAATGTTATAATTTATTGGAAAGAAATGTTTTTTTTTTTTTTTTTTACACAATTTACTTATTTTTTGAGAACCACTGCAAAGACCGTCGACCTCGAGTTGCACGAAAATGCTCCATGCATTAAAAGAACCAGCGTGTAAAATTGGTAAGAGTGCCTTGGAGTCGACTGCAAATTGCTAATAAACTAATAACGGAGTGTCAAATCACGCGAAACGCTTCAGGCACACCACGTTGGGCAATTTTACACTTTTAATGCCTCTAAATTTGAAACAAATCTTCAGTAGAATTTTTGGAATGAAGTGTAAATTACTAAAAAAAAATACCTTTGCGATGATCCAAAAATGATTTTACCCTCTAATTTCCCGATCGATGAATTTATTAATTCCGCATTTTCCTGATCTGACAATTAATTGATCCCCTAATTTCCTGATGAAGAAATTAATTTATTCCCTAATTCCCTGATACAACAATGCATCGATCCCCTAATTTTCTGATCCTACAAATCATTACTGTCCTGATTCCTTGATCCAGTAATTTATTTATTCCCCAATTCCCTGAAGCAACAATTAATCTATCCCCTATTTTCTGACCCTACAACACTGATCCAACCATTTATTTATCCCCTAATTTCATGATCCAAAAATTTGTTTGATCCTCGAATTCCCTGATCCCCTAATTTCCTGATGCAATAAATAACTTATTTCTTATAGCCCTCTTCCAGCAATTCAATAATCTCCTGATTCTCTGATTCAGTATTTTATTTATTCTAGAATTCCTCGATTCAACAATTTCTTTACCCCCTAATTCCCTGACCCTGCAAATTATTAATACCCTCATTCGATGATTTACTAATTTATTCATAATTTAATTTCATGATCCAAAAATTTGTTGATCCCCTAATTCCCTGATCCAATAAATTATTCATTCCTTAGAATCCTTTTCCAGCAATTTATTAATCCCCTGATTCCCTTCTGCAGTAATTTATTCATTCCTGAATTCCCTGAAACAACAATTTATCGATCCCCTAATTCCCTGATCCCACACATTATTAATTCCCTAATCCCTGATCCAGTGATTTATTCATTACCTAATTCCCTGATCCAGTATTTTGATAATTTCCTAAAGCCCTAATTAAGAAATTGCTTGAGCCTCTAATTTCCTGATTCAGTCATTTACTTATTCCCTAATTTCATGATCAAAAAATTTATTGGTCCCCTAATTCCCTGGTCCAATGCATTTTTTATTCCTTAGAGTCCTGTTCCAGCAATTTAATAATCCCCTGATTCCCTTTTGCAGTAATTTATCTATTTCCGAATTCCTTCAATCATTAATTTATAGATCAACTAATTCTCTGATCCAGTAATTTATTTATCTCCTTATTAAATGTTTTAACATTTTTTTGATCTTCTAATTCTCTGATCCAATGAATGAATATTTCCCTAATTCCTTCATCCAGTAAATTATTCATTCATTAAAGCCCTGTCCCAGCAATTTAATAATCCCCTGATTCCCTTCTTCAGTAATGTACTTATTTACGAATTCCCTGAACCATCAATTAAAAGATCCTCTAATTGCTAGATCCTTCAAACTATTAATTCCCTGTTCCCTAATCCAGTAATTTAATTATTCTCTGGTTCCATGATTCAATAGTTCAGCGATCCCTTAATTCCCTGATACTGTAAATCATTATTCCCAGCATTGTTAATTCCAGTAATTTATTTATCTCCTAATTTCATGAGCCAAGATTTTTTTAATCCCCTGATTCCTTAATCTAGTAATTTATCTATTTCCGAATTCCCTGATCCAACACTTTGTCCATCAACTAGTTCCCTGATCCAGTAATTTATTTATCCCCTAGTTTCATGCACCAAAAATGCATTGATCCCCTAATTCCCTGATCAAATAAATTATTTATTCCTTAGAGCACTGTTCCAGCAATTCAGTAATCCCCTGATTCCCTTCTGCAGTAATTTATCTATTCCCGAGTTCCCTGATACAACAGTTTATCCATCAACTAATTCCCTGATCCAGTAATTTATTTATCCCCTAGTTTAATCCACCAAAAATTTATTGATCCCCTAATTCCCTGATTAAATAAATTATTTATTCCTCAGAGCACTGTCACGGCAATTCAGTAATCCCTCGATTTCCTGCTCGAGTAATTTATTTAATCCAAAAACTTATCGAGCTCCTAATTCCCTGAACCAGTAATTTATTTATCCCCTAATTCCTTGATTCTTCAAATTATTAATTCCCTGTTCCCTGATTTAGTAATTTATTCATTCTTTGGTTCCATGATTCAATAGTTCAGCGATCCCCGAATTCCCTGATACAGTAAATCATTAATCCCAGCATTCCTAGATTCAGTAATTTATTTATCTCCTAATTTCATGAGACAACATTTGTTTAATCCCCTGATTCCCTACTTCAGTGATTTATCTATTCCCGAATTCCCTGAGCCGACAATTTATCGATCAACTAATTCCCTGATCCAGTAATTTGTTTATCTCCTAGTTTCATGCACCAAAAATGTATTGATCCTCTAATTCCCTGATTAAATAACTTATTTATTCCTTAGAGCACTGTTCGAGCAATTCAGTAATCCCTCGATTTCCTGATCGAATAATTTATTTAATCCCGAATCCCTCAATCAAAAAACTTATCGAGCTTCCCATTCCCTGTACCAGTAATTTATTTATCCCCTAATTCCTTGATCCTTCAAACTATTAATTCCCTGTTTCCTGATTAAGTAATTTATTTATTTTCTGGTTCCATGATTTAATAGTTCAGCGATCCCCTAATTCCTTGATACTGTAAATCGTTAATCCCAGCATTCGTAGATTCAGTAATTTATTTATCTCCTAATTTCATGAGCCAAAATTGGTTTAATCCCCTGATTCCCTAATCCAGTGATTTATCTATTCCCGAATTCCTTGAGCCGACAATTTATCCATGAACTAATTCCCTGTTTCAGTAATTTATTTATCTCCTAATTTCATGATCCAAAAATTGTTTGATCCTCTAAATCCCTGATCAAATAAATTATTTATTCCTTAGGGCCCGGTTCCATCAATTCAATAAGCTTCTGATTCTGCAGTAATTCATTTTTTCTGGAATTCCTTGAAATAATAATTGATCGGTCCCTTAACTCCCTGATCCTACAAATTATTAATTTCCTATTCTCTGCTCCAGTAATTTATTTATTCCCTGATTCCCTGATCCAACAATTTATCAATCCCCTAATTCCCTGATCCTGAAAACTGCTAATATCCTAATTCGCTGATCCAGTAATTTATTTATCATTTAATTTCATGATCCAACAATTTATTGATGCCCAAGTTCTCTGGTCTAGTAATTTATTTATTCCTGAGAAAAAAATGTGTGAAATCAATCAATATCTTCTGTTCTCTTTTTTTATTTGAAAACTCAAATTTTTGAAATTTTTCGCGGTTTTGGAACGCTTTAAAAACCACGAAAAATTGGATTTTCCATGAAAGCGAAATAATAACTTGTTTTTTTTTTGGTTCAAGCTGAAGAAATTTTTTATTCGACATATTTAGCTTTTTCCAAAAAAGTGTGCAAAAAGTAGCAAAAGCTCTAACCAGGGAATCGGAAGATGAATAAATCCTGGCTTTAGGAAAATAATATATAATTGGATCGAAAAACTAGAGTTTTCAGAAAAAAGTTTGATATATTATCACAAAAACATATAAGAAATTCGTGTTGCTATAAAATAAATCCTACAATATTAATCCTTACTTTTTCCTACTCAGTACCATTTTTTTTCTAAATTAAGATTGACAACCGTCCCAAACGAGGATTGTAATAACGCCGATTCATCCACCTCATAAATTCAAATTGTATTCCGCCCTCATTATCCTAATTATCCCAATTGATTGTAACACAACAAGGGAAAATCACATCTTATCTCCAAGATCTCCTATTGGATAGAATCGAGATGAAACAAGATTAATTCAAGAAAAAATCGAGATAAAATCTCCTTGCGAAACGTCCTGTGCGCGGCGCATAAAATTGAAACGAGACCACAAGATCGGTAATTATCGTTATCCTTCGTCCGTTAGAATGTTATACTACCTTATATCTTGCTTCCGCCTATCTATGGGAAAAGAATAATCGCGAGAAAAATGAAAATAAGAGGGTTCGAAGAAAAACACATATATTATGTGCCTTGATAACGGCGTGTCGATGATACAATTAAGTAGCACAATTTCTTGATTACACACTTCTTCGAATTGACGGTGCGTAAATATATCCAATTGCCCCTCGGGGACCGTGCATACTCTCTAAATCTGAATTAGTAGAAAACTACTAATTTAATGTGTAAGAATAACCGATTAAATGCATTGGTATATCTGCTGAAGGAATTAATAATGTTACTAACTATAGACCTCTCATCTAAACTCTGCTTCATATATAATTTTTTCATCAGTTCAGTAGTGATAATTAACAAAGAACAGTACATAACAAAACTTTTTCTTTCACTGTGAACATCTACACTTGAATAGCTTCAATTTGAACCCTTCCTAAAGAAAATCGGACCATTTTTAGGCTATGGTAAACTTGTCACAAAAACCGTGCTTCATATTATATAATGCAGAAGATGATATTAATTTATGAAAATTCAAGACGACCCCTTAGGGATCGTCCATAAACTGCGTTACCAATTTAAGGAAGGGAAGGGGGGGTCACGCGAAAAACTACGGTTGGTACTTTATATCTTGCTTCCGCCTCTCTATGGGAGAAGAATAATCGCGAGAAAAATGAAAATGAGAGGGTTCGAAGAAAAACATATATTATGTACCTTAATAACGGCGTTTCGATGATACAATTAAGAAGCACGATTTTTTTATCACACTCTTCTTCGAATTGACAGTGCATAAATATATCCGATTGCTCCTTGGAGGCCGCGCATACTCTCTAAATCTGAATCAGTAGAAAACTACTCAGTGCTAGTAGCTTTCTACTATTTCAAATAGCGCCGATTCTTTTACTGCTAATTAGAAAAAATCTACTAATTTAATGAGTAAGAATAACCGACTTAATGAAGTAGTTACTATATCTACTAAAGGAATTGGTAATGCTACTACTATAAGCCTCTTATCTAAACTATGCTTCATAGATAATTTTCTCATTAGTTCAGTAGTGATAATTAACAAAAAACAGTACATAACAAAACTTTTTCTTTCACTGTGAACATCTACACTTAAATAGCTTCAATTTGAACACTCCCCGAAGGAAATCGGACCATTTTTAGGCTATGCTAAACTTGTCACAAAAAACGTTTAGTACGTTTCTTGATGATATACATTTTAAGAAAGTTTGCGACTTTTGCGAAAGAAGTCCCTATAACGTTACAGTCCAATAATAATTTAGAATTTGAACATTATTTTCATATTTCAGCCTTCACCCTTTTTCCTATATTCCCCTTTTTTCCTCTTTTTGAAGAATACCTGTTTTTTCTCAAGTTTTCAAGAAATTTCGCCTTTTTATCGATTTTTCGTTTATATTTTGGTTCTTGTTAAAAATTCTACTATTTGATTGAAAATTTAATTATTTTGTTGAAAAACAAACTGTTTTGTTAAAAACTAATCTTTTTTGGTCAAAAATTCAACAACTTAGTTGAAAGTTGTACTGTTTTGTTAAAAATTTATCGTTTTGGTTAAAGATTCATCTCTTTGTTTGAAAATTAACCTATTTTGTTGAAAATTTGTTTCTCTTTTGGCTGAAAATTAACTTTTTTTTCATCTGAAAATTTAATAATCACGTTTATATTTGAAAATTTATATTTTTTAGTTAGAAATTCAACTATTTGGTTAAATTTTGTTTATTATTGAAAATTCATGTATTTTGTTGAATATTCGTATTTTTTTATTGCATTCAACTGGTTTTGATTCAAATTAAAATCTTTCTTGGTTGAAATATCATCAATTACACTTTTCGTGGAAAATCTTATTTTTTTCAACTGAAAATATATATTAATTGAAAATTGATCTTTTCTATTTGAAAATTCAACGATTTGGTTGAAAATTCCTGTATTTTATTGAAAATTCAACTATTTTTCGAAAATTCTTTTTTTTTTTAATTGAAATAAATTATTTAATTGCAAATGCAACTATTCCATTTTTGGTTGACAATTTATATTTTTTAGTTAAAAATTCAACTACATTGTTAAAAATTAATTTTTAAACTGAAGATTTTTTTTAGTTGTACATTTAAATATTTGGTTGAAAATTCATATTTTTTGGTATAAAAATACTGTTCTTGGATTTATCGTTTTGGTTAAATATTCAATTATTTGGTTAATATTTTATCTTTTTTTTTTTTTGA
>JAABKJ010007135.1:0-21245 GCA_011634705.1 Andricus grossulariae
GCGAAACGTCGTAATACCATAAACTGATGTTTTGATTATTTACCCCCAATTGGCCGTTTGACTACTTACTACGATTAACTTTAGATAATGCTGCTAGCAACACAAAATTTATCGCTCGATCCGAGTTGCTCATGGACCAAGATGGTATTGAGTTTGATGCAGAAGACCAACATTTTAGGTGCATGGCTCACATTGAAAATTTAGGTGTACACGATTTCCTCAAAGAATGAAGACTGCAAAATGAGGATGAGATTGAGCCAGAATATGAAATTAAAGAGGATGAAATATTAATAGAAGAAGTCGAAAGTAGTAAAAATCTGTCACCTTTAGGAAAATTAAGAAAGTTGTTCATAAAGTTATAGTATAGCGAACAACTACGTCACAAATTGGAGTGTTGCTGCATCACGACAAATACGAAAATGATGGGACCGAGTAATGCGATAGACCTCTTGTGTATTTCAAACCCAGATCTGAAAAGTTACTGCTTGAGCAAGGACGACTGGACTCTTCTAGCTGCAGCTCACAAACATCTAAAGAACTTCAAATATGTATCAAAAGCTCTTTCAGGAGAAAAATAAGCAACTCTCCCAATAGGCATTATATAATTCAATTTACTGCTTGATAAGATTGATGATGCTGTCCAAGAACTAGACGAAAAACTTGATGCGACTCAAAATGATCTTAAAATAAAAAACGCTCTCTACGTAGCCCAATCAAAATTGTTGAAACATTATCGACAATGCAATTGGGTCTATTGTACAATCTTATTTCTTAATCCCAGGCATGAAACCGAAGTCTTCGAGTTCACAGAATGGGGAAAAATCATGAAAGCAGTGTCGATTAGAAAGTTCGAAGAAGAGATTCTTGAAGTTTCTGATCAGAAACTTGCAGAAGAAGAATCAAGTGATGAAGAGATCGATTTACACCAACACTATAGAAAAGACTCTTCAGAAAGGAAGCAACAAGGAACTGTACGTGGATGGAACAATCCAGAAGAAGAGTGGAGAAAAGAAATTAATGAATATATAATATCAGACAGAGCTCATGAGACTGCTGAAATTCTTCTCTGGTGGAAAAACCATCAAAATATTTATCCCAATGTAGCACGTATGGCTCGCGATTTATTCAGCATTCAAGCAACATCTGCGCCTGTGGAACGCCTCTTTTCTCGCTCTTCCTTGATAATTCGAAAACATCGAAACAAACTCAAAAAAGACGTTTTTCGCGAACTTTTAAGTATAAATGTCTGGACGAAAAGAAAGAATTATTCTACTTTCAAGTGCATTCAATCTGAATGATGTATTGTTCCATAATACAACTATGTAAATATTTAGCGAGTAATATAGGTTACTTTTATAAACCATTTGTTAATTATTTATAATAATAAAACTATATATCACAAAATCTCCTTTATCCTGTTTTTAACTCAGATGCCAAAGTAAACTCAAATTTTTAATTTAAATAGTGCCAGTATTTCCAAATTTTAATATATAAAAATATGGTCGAAATCAACTTTTTTTCATAGAAAATTAGAATTTTAAAAGATACGAAACTTCAAAGTCTTTCTAGGTTTTCTTAATTTGAAGAAAAATTTGATAAAGTTTCTTTAGTCTATTAGCCTGATATATTTTATAAAATAAAATTCTATATTTTTCTTATATTGCCCATATATGAAAGGAAAAGTTAGTTTTAACCTTGGAAAAAAGCCTTTCAACGTCTATCAACTCATTTTCTACTTATATTCATCTAAAGATAGCAAAATTAAAAATTTTGGAAACGAACTTCTCGGTTGTTCGGTCAGATCGATCGATTTGACCAAAAGTTCGTTTTAATAAGACGAACTGAGATGACAGCTCGATTGTCAAGGCGATAAACAAAAATATTTTCGGTCGTTTCTCGGATCGTGTCGCTCGAATGAATCACTAGGCCAGCGCCAGAACATTTTTCCACACGGGTTGATGCAGCAATATAATTATGTTGAGCATTGACTGTATGAGTTCCAATGACAAGCGCCCTTTGGGTGGATGAAAGAACTCCACCCTGTGAGCATCCCCTTGAAACTTTGGCCTTCACTTCATTACCATATAGCGAAGTATGTACCGTTCTGCTTTTCAACATTGAGTGCATCCACCTGCTTACCGTGTTACTAACTCCATGTGTTTCAGCACTCTCATCAGGCACTTGACTTAGTCCGTGGTTTTTGATGATAACCCGGGTTCAACCGAGAACAAGTAAAAAAAATCTACCCGCTGTGCGGGCACATTCTACTCGCACGCTGCGCGCGCGTCTCGCTTCTGTTGGTTCTTGCGTCTGTGGGTTCTTGCGACTTTTGGTTCTTGCGCTTCGCGCTTGATAATATATTTATCTCGGGCTCGGCGTTTTTACTTCCCCCTTATTTGTGCATAGACTTTTTAAAACTAAAGATCAAAGCATCGACAACTGTAATTTGGTGATTGTGAATTCTTTTTTGGTAAAGCACATTCGGTTTCACGAACACATTCTCATCACGTATCTCATGCTTCGCACTTGATTTTATCCGAAATGCGAACTTTTCTACATTTTTTTCAACACTATTATATCAAATGTATATTACATTTTTTTAACGAGGCCTAGGATTGCTTCTTTAGATACTGAAAAATAAAGTACAAATTTTATTTATGATTTAAATTATATTTTATCCTCAGCTATCATGAAATTTTTTATCATTCATCATTTTATATCATACGTTGGTTTCAAAACAGACATATTTTCATTGTCTTGTTATAATTATTAAAAAGTGCGCATTCCATAAAAACATGTTATTGAATATTTTATTTCAACCAGTGTCGTTTTCCCATACATTTATTTGGTTTATTTTTAGTATTATTTTTTACGATTTGAACCAAAAATACGCATCCTAACGTAAAGTGTAACACACAGTGATCCTCAACCAACTTCAACTTAAATATCTTACTCAACGCCAGTTCTTTGTAGGATTTTATTCTCTCATGTTGCCCGAATATTTCAAGTGAGAAATGAAAAAAAATGGATTGAGCCCTTTTTCTTGAAAATTCCAATTTTGATTTTTAGAGATTTTTTTTCTTATAGAAAATTCTAATTATGTGTACACTGTGATACATAAAATATGTAGTAAAAAAGTTCCTATACAATTTTTGTGTCTAACGAAAACTTGGTCTTCCATAGGGGGTTTTGTAGCACAAATAGGGGGTTTGGTCCCTAAGGTTATTAAAATATCTTACTCAACAAAAACATTTTGCAAAATTCAATTATCTGATTTTGCTCAATATTTGGAGCCAAGAAGGAAAAAAATCGATAAAGCCCTTTTTTAATTCAATACAGTCGAACTCGGATTCAACGTTCCCGGATTTACCGATTCCGAGAATTGACGCCACGCCGCGGGTAGGCTTTTCAGGAGCTGCTCAGGGTGTGCGGGGTTCACGAAGACGTGACAAAACATGAACTGTTTACGTTCGGAGTTCCGCTAAATCCGGTTTAGTTTGAGTAGGTCAGGTCCAAGGAGAGCCCCAAAACCGACGTTAAACTCGAGTTCGACTGTATTTGAATTTTTGAGCTTATTTTTTTTCTAATAAAAAGTTTCTATTATGTGTGCATTATTATATATTAAATATGTAGTAAAAAAGTTCCCATGAACTTTTGTATCAAATTAAAACTGGGTCTTATATAGAGGGTTTTGTGGCACAAATAGTTTTCGTTTCACTCAAAAGTTCATAGGAACTTTTTTGCTACATGTTTTACATGTAATAACGTAACTGTGACCAGGGTTGCGTACGCAATATACCCTAGGCAATTTACGCAGTTTTTTACCTACGTAACTTACGTCTCTAGTTTTTTACATGTAATTTACGTCTTTAAGATGGCGACTGCGCTCATATAGAAAATAAGCATAACTTCATTTTTTAATACTCTGAAGACACTAATTGACTTGATTGGTAGCTTCTTAATTTATTAAAAAATATTTAGAGGCGGCAGACCCAGAAATTCCTTTTGGTACGAGTTAAATTTTATTTTAAAGAGGGAAAATGGCAAAAATTTTGTTTTTTCCCCCGGGTGCAATCTTTTGATTTACTCATTTTTTTAATTTTATAAAAAATAATTCATTCCATATCGTATTAATACATTCCGGAATAAGGATGCATTCCCATGGAGGTAGATTAGTAGAATAATGGAACAGTTTTGACCAATGAGGTGCCTGCCCAAGCTCTAGCAGTCACCTCATTGGTCAAAACTGTTCCACTATTCTACTAAACTACCTCTATGGGATTGGGCCCTAAGTGAGATTATATTATGCTCTTTTCCTTCACTTGCCACCGCCACCCACCTTTCAAGTCAGCTATTTCTTACGTTTTTTTACATTTTTTACGTGTAATACGTAAAATACGTATTATATGTATAAAAGTTCGACTTACGCGTAATCGTGCAACCCTGACTGTGACTCAAATTTTGAATTAAAAGAAAATAATCAAAATTTTATTATTCAAAAAAACGGATCTATCAAGTTTTTTCCTTGTTGGCTCAAAATTTCTAAGCAACATCGGATAATTGAGTCCTGTTAAGAGTTTTTGTTGAGTAAGAATTTTCACTAACATTAGGGACCCAAAGTCCCTATTTGTTCTACAAAAACCTTTGTAGAAGACCCAGTTTTTGTTTGACATAAAAGTTTGTAGCAACTCGTTTACTAGATATTTTGTTTATAAAAGTCCACACGAATAAAATTTTTTATCAGAAAGAAACAAAATCTCCAAAAATCAAAATTTTAATTTTCAAACAAAATATTTAAAAAAGTGTAATTTCAAGAAACTGCAGTTAGAAAATAACAATAAAATGATGCATGAAATATAAATAAGTTCTATGTACGAAATTTATCAAATGTGTTGAATTGAATTATTATATCAATCATGATCAAAATTTCAAACTTTGGCGCTTTTATTGGTATCTCATGTATCTGTATGTTAGGTTATTTTTGTTCTGCTTCTGTTTTCTAACTCAGTTTATTTGATATTAAAACAGTTTTGAAATAAAAAAAAAAGTAAAGTGCAGTTCTTATAATTAAAAAACCCACTTTAAATATAAATTAGGAATTTTCAATCTATAATTATTATAAGTATAGCTGAAAATGCTAATGTTTCAAAAGTTTCACTAACTTTCAAACTTTTCATTGAAACTTTCAGTTGAAAGTTTCAAAAAGTATAAATTTCTGAAACGGCACATTGCTAGGTGCAGCAACACATTATGGATTATGCCTTTACTGAAATTAAGTACGTATTCTTTTTAGTTTCTACTTTTATTTCATAAATTAACGAAAGTAATTATACAATATACAGCAAATATTTCCACTAAAAAGTTACTAAGTGAATGGGATAAACTAACTTCGGAGAAAATAGACTTGGTGAGTCAGTTTTAAAAATAATCTATTAAATTAAAATTATTGAGTTAGAACGAGTCTAGTTTGTGAACAAAAATTATTTGATGTTTTATTATGTCATTAGACTATTAAACTGATACGAAAAAAAAACTAAATTACTTCGTATGGAATCGCTAATTCTTCAGAGATACCCTTTAATCACTTAATGCTTTAATGAATTATTTGATCTGTAAACTGCTTCTTAGTTTTCTCATTGTCTAGTCGGCATAATCTGTAATCTAAAGGATTACGTGAAGGAATAAAAACTCACTGATGAATGACTTTAAAAGATAAATGAGACTTTGCGAAATTGCTACCATAGTCAATTATTACAAATTTACAATGCAACTATTCAACCATTACCTATCAAATATCACTGTTAAAAATGTTTGTAAAATGAATATAGTTTTAATATACTTTATATAAATAATATAAATTTAATATAATTTATATAATTGATATAATATAATTTAAATTTTATTATAATTTAATATTTTAATGTAAAGTATATTGAATGTAATACTAATCTATATTAATAATAATAAATTTATATTACATTTAATATACACGTGTAAATAGATTTATATATTTCAATGTTTTTTTACTTATACATTTTTTTTGTAAATTTGCATAAAGTCATTAGCATATATTGCACATGAAGTCAGCTCCTTTTTTCAGTGTAGATATGTTTCTACAAGTTGCATTATCCGCGTGCAGACATTAAAACACTCAGGTACGAGAAGACTGTCTTCATCAGCTTAAATAATAAAAACATACATATTTTCATTTTAGGATCCAACGAAATTTGAGGAAAAAGTGTAATATAATTTTGTCCTTGCCTTACTTGACTATAAGTTTCCATATTTAGGATAAAAAATTTTCCAATTGTCACATGGCAATCGTTTGTACTTCTCAACATCATCACCAACAACAGCTTTGTCTGCTTCTGTGGCATTACGTACCAATATGGATCGTATCTAAAAAAATTAATGTTAAAGATATTAATATTTATTCTTTGAGTATTCACATTTTTTGTTTTTGTATTCACGAAAAATAAATTGCCTCTGGATAAATCAATTTTTATCAGTTTTGCAAGTTTGGAAAAAAAATTATAGTGTATTGAATTCCACATTGAATTTTTTTTCTATTTAACAAACAAAACAAGTGTTGAAACTTGACAAAAAAAAATCCTGACCCGAACTGTCCGGAATAATCTTTTGTTATTTCAAATAATATTGTGAAGTGTTGAAAAATTATATGTTTTATTAGGAAAACATATTGAATCCTAGAAAAATTCTATACAGTTTTATTATACTTGTGTCAATGCATAGATTACCATTAATTTCTGTTGTACACTAGCATAAAAAATAATGCATTAGAAAATAATTTTTTTTGCATTGCTTAAGTAACAAGAAATTCACCCAAAATACTAACATAGCAATCGAGAGAGATCCACTACCATCCAGCAACATTTGTCCAGCAAAACAATCGAAAAAAAGGTGAATAGCTTGAGCCATAAAATACGTCGCGAACATTACGACCATATCAAGTTGATCAATTTTCACCACAATCTATGGAAAAATATTGCATGAAATAATTTCTAGATAATTGTTTTCATCAAAATCATTAATAAATTTCTAATAAATGACATTTTTACAAGGAGAAACTTCTGGTGGTAAAATTGGATAATTCAATAATTATTTTTTACAAGAGAACAAAAGCAAGCCAGAATATAGCTTCATTATTACAAAAAATACTATTTTGAATATAAAATTGTGCATATAGTAATTTTATTGGGATAAATTATCATAACATTCTAGTTATCATTAGGAAAAAAAGAAGTTTTACTATTTCGACTTAATAAATCCGAAGTCGACTCGTCGGACGAAGGATTGGAATAAACAAAAAGACAATTTCGATATTCCCTAGAAAATACTGTCAAGTTCACAAAAGACTATGGGAAATTTATGCTTACTGTGCAAACAGAATTGCCATAGTGTTTTGAAAAAAGTGGAATCATTTTCGTCATTTTTCCTATCGTAAATAGGAAAAAATTGTATCTTTCAAATTAATTATCTCAATTTTCGATTGAAAATCTGGCGGCAGACACGGTATGCCAAAATATACTGCACCACACTTTGAAACGCCTTTGTGACTACCTAGAGCATTCTTATTCTCATAGTCATCAAAGAACATGAAAAGTGGCTAACAAATTTTGTCGATGAAAGAAGAAGACTTTTGTTTTCAGTGCGAACATTAATAAATACTCGTTACTGCAAATTTGAACAATAATATAATAAACCTCTTTCCAGACAAAAATCGTTTTTAATTCGTCTGTGTCGAGTATAAGAAGTTATCAACTACAACGACCTTTGACAGTCAGGTTCGGCGCAATGGAATACTCGTAAATCTGAGTGCGTTACATTTACATGACGAATGAGATCAGTATTAGTTTCTCATAAAACTTTACAAGCGTAGCATACAATCATCGTGCCGGCCTACGAATTTTTTTAAAACAGAAACCAAATTTAATATCGATAAGCTCTAACGCGCCTTTTGTCAGTTCTTGCAGTTCTTTAACCGCTTTTATCGGATTATTAGCCAACGTTACTTATACCATAATCAACAAGTTGAATAAAGTGCCACATTAAATGAGAAACTTGAGGATATTTACACTCCAATATGAGCAAAAGCCTAAAAGTTAAATCTAAGGCTTCTAAGCATGAAAGGGCCTTATACTTTTGATCGTCAACAATAACGTCCGTTTCTTCTAATTCGTCAGGTACCTGTTAAAAAAAATAAATTAGGTATATATTTTTAGAACGTTTCTGCCCTCTATTCAGTACAGAACAATTAATTAGATATGATTTTTGTACAATTAGAAGCAATTCAGATTATTATAGCTGACAAGTATACCTGAACATGACAGATAAACGTTTCTCTTCTTTCAGCAGGTCTGCATTTTCTGATTCCGTTTCCGTCAGTACTTCCCATCCCTTTTCTTCCTGCATTAGCTTGATTAATCAGTAAGTACAACAAATGAAGTACAATTGCATCTTGAGCGTCCACAAATATAGAAAAGTTTTAGGATATGATAGAATGAGATAGGACAGGGTAGAATAGAATAGGATGGGATAGGATCAGACATTATTGGATAGTACAGAACAGTATATTATAGCACTGGACAGGATGGTATATTATATGATAGGATAGGATGGGATAGAATAGGACAGGATAGAATAGGACATACTAGGATAGGATATGATAGGATAGGGTAGAATAGGATAGGATATGATATGACATACAAGGATAGGAGAAGATAGGATAGGGTAAAACAGGATCGAAAATGAGAGGAGATAAAGGGGGGAGTGAAACGGGAACTATAAATTCTGATCAATTGTAATACAGATATTAGCATAAATGAAAATGGGTATATACCATCTTTGAATGTTGATAATAATTTGAGGTAAGCCATATCATCAACACCATTGAATTTCTTTCTCTTTATGATATCTTCCTTTACGGTATTCATCTTTCAAACAACGAAAAACTTTTCTGATTTGAAGTTTGGTCAATCTCGAGTTGTGATCGTTTGGAGCTTGTTGCTACGTAATTTAAAAAAATTTCATGCTGGGATATAGTGCTTACACCCTTTTTACGGAACTATATAACATGCGCTAAACCTGTCTTTTATTCATAAAAATTGGTTAAATATATCAGAAATATAATATTACGAAAATGGCTATCAAACCACTTTTCAAAACACTAAATATCGCAAAAAGTAGTTACATCAAATATCGCTAGGGGATACGAAAAGGAATTTTAATTGAAAAAAAAGTTTTCATTTGTGACAGTATAATTAACATTCGTGACATTATTGACATTCAGTATTACACTGGTCCTCTGTGTGAAAGTATAGTTTATTAAAAAAGCATATAATTAAGCTTTAGATTTTTTTTCTATACGAAATATACATCTGGAATAGAAAATAAACATGTAAATTTGTGGGATTTTCAACGTCGGTTTTATTTGGATTATTAAGAAAGACATTATAAAACTTTCAATCTTTCCAAAATCAGATCTCTCAATTTTATATCCATTATTAAACAAAAACATGAAATATTGTGTAGCTTTACGCTGAAAAGTATCACTTGAAAACCGTTCGACTCAATTTCAATTTCGTCTTTCAATTTGAATTTGAAAATATTTATTTCAGTAGAAACCTAACCAATTATTATGAACTAATGATTAAATAATTAATTTGCGAATTAAAATTGTCAAATTAAAAACTTTCTTATGTCGAAACACTCTAATGTAATTTACGCTTTTAAAAATTGAAAAATTTAGTTACAAATAGAATATCTCTAAATGGAGGAACTAAAATTTAATTTCTACTATTGCGATTTCCAATTCGAAATTTTTTAATTTTGAACGATTTTAACCCTTAATGGTCACACTGCATAGGAATTACGTAATGGTCACCGCGGGTCAATTTGGCCCGGACGATCTTTGAAGCAGTACTGAGTGAAAATAAAACATTTTTTTGAGAGGAGAAAAATTCAGAGGCATTATTTGAACATCCAATAATGTATTCTGATCGTTACCTAATGAGCTCGTTACTTAACGAGCCTAATGCTCGTAAATATCATTTGAAAATTTTGTCCAGGGTCAAATTGACCCACGGTGACCCTTAAGAGTTAAACCAAATAATTAATTTTTGTGTGAAGTTAAATGACTTGAAATATTTTAATATATAAATTATTAAAGTTCAAATACCGTTGAATTGTAAATCGACGTTTAAATAAAGCGACTGAAAACGTTTCTCCACTATTTTTTCTAAATATCCCCATTGAAAAATATTCATTTTCGGCTTGTTTCGGTCTTAAATATTCCCGATCATTTTCCGTATTTCCGGATTAACGGCTACCCTGTATAAAGCAATTACATTCTTAGTAAGTTTTAAAATTACATAATTTTACCACCTATATGAGTAGAAAATAAATATTTAATATTCATAAATATTCATTAAATATTCAGTCAACTTACCTCCTTGAAACACGTATTTTTAGTTGGCTTTCAAATATTTTCTTTTGACTGAGTGCAGTCATCAGTCGTACTTCTCAAAACTTTAACTCGGGGGTTTCCTTCAAGTATTTAACCTCTACAATAATTAATTCTAATGAATCCTGACCCACAACAACACTAGACGTACCCAGTAAAAAAAGTTAAATAGATATAACGCGAAAACGAATTCAGCTTAGGTTTGGTGTATTCGATTTGCTGCCAATATCGAATTGGACTTTTAAATTCAATTCTGCAATGCATTAGGCTCTATTCGGCCGAGTTTATTTTATGAAATAAAGAGAAGTTATAAGTTTTTCAGGGTAGCAATGAGTATAATTATGAAAAATAAAGTTGCCCAAGTACATTAGTGCGGTTAGGGCGGGCGATATTAATTATTTAACTGAACGGAGTGATATTAACCAAACTTGAACTCCAATTCGGCAATACACATGATTTGACAGACTCAATTCTGCAAGGTACAGGGCGATGGACGCTGTGGGTAACTGGTGACTTCATTGCCGACAGTTGGTAACCCACCGCGTTCATCGCCCTGCACCTTGCAGAACCGAGTCTGTCAAATCATGTGTATTGCCGAATTGGAGGCAAAGTTTGGTTAATATAACTCCATTCAGTTAAATAATTAATATCGTTAGCCCAAACCGCACGAATGTATTTGGGCAACTTCATTTTTCATAATTATACTCATTGCTACCCTGAAAAACTTATAATTTCCCTTCATTTCATAAAATAAACTCGGCCGAATAGAGGCTAATGCATTGCAGAATTGAATTTAAAGGTCCAATTCGATAATGGCAGCAAATCGAATACACCAAACCTAACCTGAATTCGTTTTCGCGTTATATCTATTCAACTTTTTTTACTGGGTAGGTGTCAATATCTTGCCTGAGACCAGGTCTCGTACAACGGAATGCTGTAGTGATAAAAAATTCCGTGATGAATAATTTTATTTTATTTTTAATTAAAAAAAAAAATTAACATCGATTAATATAACAAGTTTTCTGTTAACACTTACCATGTCATCAACGTCGAGGCTGACGACAGACACATTCTCGACGTTAGTAATTTTTTTCGCTACATATAAATCAAAAATAATTAAGATTATAACATAGATAAATCGAAATGCGTATTATTTTGCATAGAAACAAACCTTGAAAAACCAGTGAAAATAGTTTTAAAATAAAGTAGCCGATATTTGATTTGTACTTACAGTACTTTTTTACAATCGCCACTTCGTGGACATTGCGGGATTGCAACATTAAAATCACGCGTTTTGCCATGGCTGAACAGGGTCGAGAAGTTGATCACAACACTTCATTGTCAAAGGCTGTAAGCTTCTGTCACCAAAACTGTGATGCGCTAGAGTAACATCGGAGATGCTTGGCGCATATAGAATACGACATTCGGCAATGAGTGTCCTATTGTAAATGGGAATTGTCCCAAAGTACTGTATAAGTTAACTCTTTCATTGCAAAATATTGAAGTTTTTCTCTTTCCACTGACCATTCCTATTGACAATGGTAATTTTTCAAAACATTTTGCAACCTATTTTTTTTTAAACTGCTAGTTACTGCACTTACTATTTTATTATTTGTTTTCGTGAATATGAATTTTCCTAATTTCACTTTGCTATCGACAAATACTACTCTTTCCAATTCTCAATAGCCATTAATAATTTTAGAATATATTTCTAATTGATGTGGAAGAAGTATTTCTTCGTATCGGTCTTGCAATCATGACTTTTTTCCCACTATATTCTAGGTTGCCATTGAACTCTTATGAATATAAATGTTATCATACTAAATTTTCCAACCGGAAGTTTCTCCGTGTAGAATTTCTTATAATAATTTCTAATAAGGCAGTATCTATGTGTACCGACAAAATCTGGCAATATTTCTGTACAAATAGTCGCTTTTCCAGGACCCACTATTCGTACCGAAAATATCCGGCTATTCGTACCTAAATTTCAGTACACGTAGACACGGCCTTTTATTAATTTACCATCACTCCTTGAAAACATAAAATCACCGCTGAAACTCCCATTGTGAAAGTTAAACAAGTAGCGAAACATGATTCGACGTTGTTAGTGAAACTAGAACAAATAATTTTAACAAATTTTATTTAAAAACACCTTAGTCATCACTATCCTTGAGTATAAAATTCTAATACAGTCGAACTTGGATAAGAAGGAACTGGATTGGAGCCTTCTATAAGAACAGACGCCGTGCGTAGGTTTCGGATGACAGGAGCCGCAGGTCCGAAAGGGGCTGTAGTGCCTGAGTAGCGCAGATATAATGCGCTGTACCGTAACGGCCTAATGGTAACTACGTCACACGTTGCGCAACATTGCGTAAGTTCACTGTCAGTGTTCACCTGGCTCTGGTGTTTACGTTCGAAGGGCCTGGATTTGAGCCGAAGTTCAGAACCAAAACCTTGCTCAAATCCAAGTTCGACTGTAATTATATTTTTACTAGGTGGAAACAACTCCTAAAAGTGCGATCCAGCGGAGAAAAAGTACTCCGAATTGTATATAGGATTACTCTGGATTACCTCTATATATAGAATTACTCTGGATTACATAATATTACTCCGGATGGTATAAGGTTACTCCGGATTACATAAAATTATGGTGAATTAATTCTCTCAAAATAGACTCACGCAAATTTTCAACCAAGAAGGATTACTTTTGAACAAAACTGATGATGAACTTTTAACCAAATAGTTCAATCTTCAAACAGGAAGATCAATTTTTTACCGAAAAAAAATGAATTTTCAACAAAAAACATAAATTTTCAACGTAATAGTTAAATCTTCTACTAAACACGATCAATTTTTAACCAATCAGTTGAATTTTCAACTAAAAAAAATTAATTTTCCACCAAAAGTGGAATGGTTAAATTTTCAGCCAAAAAATTGATTTTCAAGGGAAAAAAAAAATTTATCAATAAAATAGTTAAATTTTTAAAAATATAGATGAATTTTCAACTAAAATGATGAATTTCCAACTGGAATAGTTGAATTTTCAGTTAAAAAATTAATATTTAACCGAAAGAATCTATGTTTAAACAAAATACTTAAATCAAGAGATGACTTTTCGACCAAAATGTAGGATCATAAAAAAAGGAATTTTGAAGAAAAATTGTTGAATTTTCTACAAAGTTGACTAATTTTTAACCAAAAGGGATGAACTCTCAACGAAAGATGCAATGTTTTATATTTCCACCAAAATAGATTTTAACTTTTAATTGAAAACAATTTATCATGTCAACCAAAATGAAGAATTTTTAACAAAATAGTTGAATCCTTCATTAAAAATATGAGTTTTTAAACAAATCAGTTTATTTGTTAACCAAGAAGAACACTCTATCAACAATTCTTCAATTTTCAACAAAGCAGATTAGTTTTCAGCCGAATAGTTGCGTTTTTAACCAAAAACATTAATTTTGAACCAAAAAGATTAATTTTCTACCAAAAGGACGAATTTTAAACTAAAAAAGACAAATTTTCACAAAAAATGAAATAGTTAAATATGAAGTTTAAAAAATTAAGTTTTAAGCTAAAAAAATTTTTTTAATGAAAATAGTCAAATTTGCACAAAAAAAGTTTTTTTTTTACGTAAAATCGAGAATCTTCATCAAGGACACTGCATTTTTAACAAAGTAGTTCAACTTTTAACTAAGTAGTTGAGTTTTCAACTAGAAAAGATGAATTTTCAACTAACAAGGGAATAGTTCAGTTTTCATTTTAAAAAATAAGTGAATTACGATGGAATCCTGCGATTACTCTTAATTGTTTAAATCACAGCGGATTACAAGTGTGACCGAGCTTTAGCGCAACCGAGCTGTTGAGCGGATTATCAGAGTTGTTTCTTTCTCGTATTTCGATATATTGTTAATTATTCTTCATACATAATTTAAGTATAGATACTAACAAAATTATATCATTGTATAACTTTATGCAGGATATTGTTCCTTTTTCTATTTTTTTACAATCCTCTGGGGTCCAGTTTCGATCGAGATGACTGTCTGGCACCAGATTCTTTAAACGATATCTGCGGAAATTTCAATGAAAAGTAAAATATAGATTTAAAATCTAAAGTATTTTTTATATATTTATGAGTATAAATATTACCTCAAAACAAGAAACATCCCGTTGATATGTTTTACAAAAAGGTACAGCATCGTATCGAATGACATTGAAGTGCCAATACTGTAGATTCCTGCGATAGATGAGTGGATGAAAATAGAGTAATAATAATCCTTTTTGTCGATAAAAACGTAATTCACATCATATACAAAATTTCTCTTTCGTGATTCGTTCAGCGGCATAATAAAATCCAAGGCAACTGGTGCCAACGTCGCCAAATAATATAAAACCGTCGATGAAGCCATTAAGACTGAAAATTATTAAAGTAAAAGGAATATTTTAAATGAAGAGGCTAGGCCACTTCTAACCCTCATGATTCCTGTTACCGACACTTACCGATATTTACTTAAATGTGGGAGGAAATGTACTTTTTCTGTTCAAGAATTTACAGAGCCTTCAACTTAGGTCAGATTTGAGTACCGTCGGTAAACTACGTTACAAATTTTGGGCTATTTTTCAGCACCTATTCTCTTCTCGTGGACAACCATAGTATTGTCTGAACCCCTTCCATCCCCCTCCCCCTAGAAAGTAACGTACCCATTAGCTAAAAGCTGATTTCACGTTTATTCTGCATTTTTGCGCGTTTCTAAGCTACAGCAGTGAATCAGAAATAACTAAAAATATTAAAATATCAAACTTCATTGCTGAAAATGCTTTCAAAAATATATTGTCTATCATAAAATGTGAACAATTAGAAACATATTATGTAAAAACTAAAACGTAATAGTAAAATTGATGGAAAGAAATTACGATACCTTTTAAATTTCTCAGAATGTAACCGTAGTTTGTTGTTAAATTCTGCGAAATGTAAGAGGTATCGTAATTTACTATTATATTAATTTTAACTATTATGTTTTATTTTTCACATAATATGTTTATAATTGTTGATATTTCATATAGACAATCCGATCTATGGAAAAAAAATTTGAAAGTAGTCTAGAAAGAATTGCACCTTTCCGAATCTCGACAGGAGGAGAGTAGATAGGTAAGGTGCGTTCTGGATACAAATTTTCCGTATGATCAGCGAACTTGCGGCTAGAATATAGAGAGCAGAAGCTAGGTGTCGCTCCATGTTGAATCAGGAACGTGATTGTTATTTTTAATAAGTACATGTCCTTGTTTTCTACCTCTTTCTATGGTGATCATTTTTAGGAAATTTTTCGGTCCAAGGATTCCGTTACTCTCCAGTGAGTGTATTTTATCGTGGAGTTGAAGAGTTTTGTTGGATAAATTAAACTTGTAAGAATGCAAAAATGGAACTCCTATGTTTGCCCCTTCTGACGATGGAAAATCGTTAGGAATAATTATAAAATTATGTTCTTCGCCCTGAAATTTAAGTACAGTTATTTCCTCAGTCAAGTTCAAGGAGGATCCACTGTCTACTAATATCTGTGCTGAACCTCTGGTTCCTTGTAGTTGTCCTATAATTGAATAGAGTCGTCCAGAGATAGGAGATACTCTGTGTCCTGCGTCTCCTGCTCGATTTCGCTTTCCTCGAAATTCTCGTTTGAAAGCTTACTCGCTTTTGATATTGTTAAAATTCAATATTTTTATTATTTTATTTTCATGCAGGGTTATCTCGGGAGGCGAAATTAATATTCCCATTATTTATCGATAACAATGCATAAGATTTGTTCTATTTGAATAACCCAAAATATATCAATACATGAAATAAATGTCTATCTTTCCCTAAATCTTACCCTGTTGCCGGAGTAAACTCCTTGGCTTGCCTCAAGATCACTCTTCTTCTTCTGTAGTACTGCCAGAGAGCAGTCAATTAGCCTAGGGCTGGATACTAATCTCCTTGCCGTTAATGCGAGACCTATTTGGCCAAGGCTATGATGGCTATTCGCTATGTGCCTTTGTATCAGGCTAGGTAGATGGAGTAGCAAGGAGTAACCAATAGGGATAGAGGTTTGTCAAGCGAGGTAATTGGTTATGAGAGTAAAAGGTGGCTTCTTGTGCATTCAGAAACGGCGCGAAATTGTAAATGATATGTTAAGAACAAATGGAACGAATTTATTGACGGCAAGTAGGAATTTTAAAAATTCCTAAACCAGAGAAACTTTTTTGGATCAGTAAACTGTTAATTTAAAAAAATTACAAAAGAAAAGTTATTTCACTTGCTGGATAAACGAGAAAGGGTTAAGCTGAGTATGGTGGAAGGCATTTATTTTTGATCAGAGAAGATTTTAGATTTCTCCTGGATTCTGTGAAATTGGGTCAAGCCCATAAAACATGATTGATGTCCTCATCAGAAAAGCCATATGAAGCACAATCGTCTCTCTCGATAAAGTTTTCCCTTGCCAAGCTTAAAGCCAGATTGTAGTGTTTAGACGCGCAGTCTAGATAAAATGATAATTGATTTTCTGTCTAGTTTTGATTTGTGAAACCAAGGTATGCCAAACTTATTTTAATTGAGAATGTTTTTGAAATAATATAAGCCAACCTGTCCAGAATCTGAAACCCTCCGCCAAACCTCTTAAGGATTGTTTAGATGTTGAGGAGGATCACCGACCAGACATCCGTATGTGGAAGCCTAATATTTTGAAAAATATCGTATTTTGTGACAATTGACAGTATTTTTCAGAATATTAAACTACGAAAGAAGTATTAAATATAAAAGATGGCAGTTAAATTGAGCTTTTCATTTAATTTTAATAGACTTTAATACTTATTCTACACATATGCATTTATACATCACCCAGCTGAAAATTCCTGGACAGGAAATTGCACACGGACCTCTTCAGGTAATCTTGACGGTTCCTGTGCAGGAATTTGGCAAAGGAAACTGTACATGATCTTGCAAAGGAACCTGTATACAAGGTAACCTTTGAATGATCCTGTACAGTTTCCTTCACAGAGTCAATTGATGTGGTGAGCTGGATCTTCAAGGGAATAGAAGGAAGGCAACTTTATAGCTATAAGCGACATAAGTGTTCGCGATGGCTTTCTGCAAAGGATCCTATACGTGTTTCTGTACAGGATCCTTCCAAAGGTTCCTTTGATGTCCTTCTGTGAGGGATCCTGTACACGTTTCTGTACAGGAACCTGAGCCTCAATTTTCTTCGCAATGGAACCTGTACAGGATGCCGTACAGGAATTTTTAGCTGGGTATAACCGGGTTTTCCAACTTTTCCATCTACCAACTGTTAACCATGACCTGGCCGGGGATAGCCCAGGATTGGAAAACAAGGTTATATGAAATGGCTGCCACTTACCTGCCAACTGTGACACAAAATACCGGCGTAAGCCGAGTTCATGAGTCACACCCTTTTGACAGGTTTTGATAGGTTTACCTTTCCGAGCCCGGCTGGCTCCGGTCATGTCGCGACTGACAGGTCGACTAGCTCACACCTTACCTAGCACAAGACGAGACGAGGGGTGGGATCACCCGAGCGAGAGAAAATTTTTCTATGGAAAGTGACGGTGATCAAGTTTGTTTCTTTAGAAATCATAACACAAGTAATACTTATTAACCAAAAATTTCTACATTAAAAATTTAGTTAATCAAAAGAAGAAAACATCCTGGTTTGAGTGAAGCTATGACAGAAATAGCCGACCGGTCGCCAGAGAGACCCGCGATACTTAAAAATGGCCGCCCGAGACGCCCGCATTCGCACCACGTCGTCCGACGTGCATTACCGCATGCCCACACTGACGGTTCTCTTGAGGGACGCCCGCCTCAACTGTCTGTATTCGGGCTTCGAATCGGGCGTACCTCACTTCCGGGTGTCGAGGGAGTCTCGGACGGTCGTCACTACACTTAACTTTGAACAAACGCAGTCCCGAAAAGTCACACTGCGTGGGGGTCGAGTAAAGAAACCGAAAGCACTAAGGAGGTTAAAAATAAAGCCATGTACCTTGGAGCCAACGCACGTAGTCCTTTTTCCTTGGATCCATCTTTAAATCAAATTTCTACCTTCCTGCAATTATTTCTTGGATTGCCTTAGTTCCTCTGAGCGTACCGCCGCAAAGCCAAAAACACAAGTGTGGAGCTCTGTGTTACTCTCCGCTTCCTTGCTTTTCGACCCTTGCTAGTTTCGTGTCGAGGCTGTTGATTGGTCGGTTGAAGTGTATAAAGCTTGCTTGTCGATCTCGGCCAATGAGTGCCTTCGTACCTTTGCTGCTTGCTTATTGGGTCCGTCGGCTAGGCTGCTCGTCTTCTCATTGGTTTTCAAGCATTGTCTCGAACATGGATGTTTACTGGGCCTTAGCAGCGTGGGGTCGTTCACCGACGACGTGGTACAGGGCTGGTCGAGTCCGTTACGTACTGTCTTTGACGATGCTAGTGGAGCTTAATGATGTGATGTTACAGGGTTGGTTTGGTCTGACTCGGTGATCGACTCAGTACCGCTACTCGCCGCTGGTCGTTGCGGTGGGATATGGTGCCGACAGTGAAACATGGCTGCTAGTTGTGGCATCCCCACTTGGTCGGTGAAGCATGGCCGTCTGGTAATGGCGCTGTGCTATTGTGTCCACGGTGAAACATGGCTGCTAGTTGCGGCAACACCCCACTCCGGTCGGTGAGACATGGCCTTTAGGTAATGGTGCTGTGGCATGCGCGTGACTGATGCGCCGTGTTGGTTACGTTCCATCCTCCCGTCCTGCTTCTTTGGTGGCTGGTAGGTTGTCGACTGTCCGCGCCGTCTGCTCGATGTTTACGGGCTGTCGGTTTATGAGTTTACTACTCAGTTTTGATCTCGATCCCACTTATACAATTATAAAGGATTATAATATAAACCTAATTAAAGGTTCTCTGGCGCTTCGCGTTTTGATTCTACTATCTAAGTACACGCCAATGTTCTATAATGTTGCCTTAACCTAGGCTTGTTTCTTGGCTGGACGGTAAGAGTATTCTTATTACATTCCTACGAATCGTGCATTCCTCGCGTTCGGAGGTTAGGTACGGCTTCGGCGAAACCCCGGAAAGCTGTTTTTACATCTTTCTGAGTATTCTCGAAAAACTCATTACAACGTATATTGATTGCAGGGGAACCTAACAGTAAAATTAGGAAGTTTCTTATGAAACCCTATTCTTCACGTCAAGATGCGTCAGTTATTGCAATTACTCACGAAATAACAGGTTACTTAAGGGCATGTGATGCTTAGAAAATTATCGATTTTAGTAATGTTAGGTTCCCCCGGCTTTTTTCTTACAATAATGAAGATTTTGCCTTAAAAATTTGGTAAATTATAGCGAACATGCTAACGGACGTCCCCGAACTCTTCTGTTGTGAAATAATTGTAAAAAAATTCATTTTGCTGAATTTGATTAATATGTGTGTATTTTGAGGTACAACAGAGACCGACATTATCGAAATGGCCGAGACCTCAGCAACGAATCCTAACCTCCAAATAGTGCACATAGAGAAAAATTTTATTTAGCAGAATACAATTTTTTTGTTATTATCCCTCAAAAAAAGTGTTCAGGGACTTCTGTTGTTCTATTTTATAGCATCTCCACATACAGTTTTTAACATTTTTAATTTTTGTGGACAAAAACCCGCGGGAACTGATCCCGATTTACCACACGACAAAGTATCACATGCCCTTAACAGAAAATTAATTGATATAAATTGGTATTAAAAAAACTCATCTGTGTCGAAGGCTTCAGGACTTTTCTATTTTCTTTCAGATCTCCAAATTGCACTTGATAGAGCGATTAGCAATCTTTTATAGAAATTTTTGTATACGTAAACACAGTTTGAACGAAAACTAGTCAAATTTTAGAATTTTATTTTTGGTTTCTTTCGCAGTTCAAATATCGACCAACTCATCCAAACACTGACGCGGGACTATTTTTTTTTTAAACAAAGAATGCCCATGTGCTGCTAGTTCGTTTCAAATTTCGTCGCATTTCGACTTTAAGTATCGGCAGTTTGGAGTGATTTAAGAATTTTTCGGATATACACTCGATAGTGTAAAAATCTGTGGAATACTGTGCAATTCTTGATTTATTGTAACCAAATTCTTTGAGAAAGTGTTAAAATATTATTATAAAATGCAGTGAAAGACCGTTATAATTAATCCCTGTAATCTTTTAAGCAAAAAAAAAGAACCCTTAAAGAGTCAGGAATTTTTAGTAAAAAATACAGTTTTTGTTCGTTTGTTCTTTGAACTTCCCTTCAAAACCATGAAAATTAATTGAAATTTCCCCTGGTTGCCTCAAAAATAATTCAGAATCATAAGAATTGATAGCCTCGGAATGGACTGAAACTCTGATTTTATGTGTATCTGAGACGAAGAAAAAGGTTCGCGAGTAGGTAGTGAATCACACGGTATCCAATGGGTCGGTTTAATTATGAATGAAAAAGGAAGACAGCATCTCAAAGATCACGATTTCTTATCTCCCAGATTGTTGTGGGCTAGAATGTAGGTAGGAATCAGAAGATTATTCATCATAGCGTGCTATGCCCCAGTTGATAGCGAGCCGAGGGAGGTCAAAGGCGCCTTCTGGAACACTTTAAATTATACAATTAGTACTTTCGATCAAGGTGAAAGAATAATTTTGTTAAGAGATATGAACGGATGGGTCGGCGTCCAACATCAAGACACAGATACAGAAAGGGTACTAGGTAAATTCGGGGATCCA
>JAABKJ010007136.1:0-21245 GCA_011634705.1 Andricus grossulariae
GACCGTGGAATTGAATTTTTGATTTTTCAATACTTTTTGTGCAATAAAAATGGGAATTTTCGATTTTTCAAGAAAATCCAAAAACTCGTTATGATGATCCTGTAGGGCGTGCAAAAAGAAACACTTTTTCCGCTTTGAATTTTTTCCGTGTGGTGCGATGTTTGGCTGAAAATGTTAATTTTCGTTTCCTCTTTTGGATTTTAAAAATGCTGTAAGTCTGAAAATTTTAATTTTATTGAAAAATGTCATGAAAATAAATGCTTTGAATTTTTGATAACTATTAACAGACGTACATATAGTTTCCAAATTGTGAAAAAAATTGTCTAAAAAAATTTCAAAATCCACTCACTTTCTGAATTTTCATCCAAAATGGCTGGCTAACAAACTTGACCTTTCGTTTGCGAGACTGGAAGAGTATACCAAAGGCCAATCTAATAGGTCGAATCTTTCGAAAGTTATCGTGCTCACAGACAGACATACATACAGACAGACAGACACATTCGTAATAACCTTTTTATTTTAAATTAAAATCAGTTGAATTTATCCAAACAGGACAAAATTGCAACAAAACATTTAAATACCCAACCAAAAAACAATTGTTTGAACCCTGTTGTATTTTTAACTGAAAATCATTAAATATTTTTTAAAAGGGATTATAGAATGGAATTTTCAACAAACTAATTAAAATTTCTACACATATAGTTGACTTTTAAATGATTGATGATTAATTTCCACCATGAAATATAAATTTTCAATAAAAAGTTAATACATTTCTACCTTAATTCGATCAAATAATATGAATTTTTAATACAATTGTTAACTTTCAACAAAATAACTAAATTTTCAACCAAATAGTAGAATTTTTACTAAAAGCGATACATTCTGAACAACGAATATAATAGTAAGTAGACTTTTTTAATGGAGAAAAAAATTTTGACCAAAGAAGATGAATTTTAGTTGTAGTAGTCAATGAAAAAAAATGTATATGTATATAACATAATACAAAAATGTATATTTACCAATCGAGTTAATGAGAACCGCCAATCCGAAGACCAGAATAGCAGCAACCCTCATTTTTTCCACGATGGAGAAAACTGATTCTCGATGAATTTATGATCGTGCAAAAACTAATTGATATTCTAAGGAATATTCTAATTCATGCTGGCACTTCATAAACCTTTGATCTCGTGAAAGGCCTAACGCAGCGTGATATCGAATCCGTTATATCAAGGTTCCAGGCGTATTTGCACAGTTTAATATCAGAATGTATTTCATTTGTTATTAAAAAATGATCCAGGCCAATATGTATCATAATTTTCCTAAAACTGTTGCAAAATCTATACCTACTATTAATGACATGGTTTATACTTCACAATCTCTTAGGCCTTATTTTTTACGACAATTGTTATGAATAAAGTCCCACAATCGCCAGAGTTTTTTTTTAAATTTTTCTAGTAATCTTTTACGCGGGATAAAACATGTGCAGAAATTGCCCCGGTTGGCCCTACTACAACAAGGTTTCTGGTCGGATCCCGGCCGGGCTACCCCTGGTTGGTTATATAATAGAACGTATCGAAAAAATTAAATATTTTGCTTTCCACAGGAAAAAATGAGGGTTCAGTAAAGTTGCGGCTCAAGTATAAGTTGGTATCATTTAGAACTGAGGCTCCAATGAAACTCTTTTTTAGGGTTCCTTTTTAGTTCGTTGATATCCCATAGATGGCTATTCATATTTTCAACTGCGCATGTGCCGAAAAGCGCGAGCCTATTTGAAATCAATAAAGACTATGATTAATCATACAGATAAATATTAACAAACATTTTTTTTAAAGCAAATTATATTGAATGATAAAAATACCTATCTTCTTTCAAAAATGTAATATTAACGTATTACTGCAAGTGCATATTGTATAATTCTAATAGAATCGCGCTTTTTTGGTACATGCGCAGATGAAAATGTCGGATTTTCAACATTACCTTAAAAACTGTCATATTTCATGTGCACTATCTTCCTTTCAAGAATGACTAATATCTATAATTGTAGTTTTTTCATTAAATTTTTCTCAGTGCAATATTATTTAATCTGAATTACAAAGTAAAATGTACACCATAAATTTGTAAAATCTTCGTAGTGAGTCAAGGCTGAAATAAAAAAAGGGCTCCATCGGAAACGTTCCAATCCATATTTTAGGTTCATTTAGAAACCATTTATCAATTTGGGTTCCTTTTCAGCAAGAGAGGTTCCTTTTTGTTGCAGCTCCTTTGGAACCAAAGATTGGTTCTAATAGAAACCCCATTTTTTCTGTGTCGTTTTTGGCTAGGGCTAAAAAGTTCCTGGTAGGTGCCAAAATAACTTCCGAAAAATATGATTTAAAAAAAAGTTCATTATTTCTGATCCGGGTGAGCCATAAAAATACAGTAATCACGATAAATGAACACTTTGCAATATCTGAATAAGCAGTTCCAGACCATTGTACAGAAATGAATATAATATTTATTTGATAAGAAAGATTTGAACTCAATGTAGAAAAGTTCGGACTTTGGACAAGATGGAGTGTGAAACACAAGATGCGTGATGAGAATGTGTTTGTTAAAGCCATAAGAGCTTTAATAAGAGAGAATTCACGATCACCAAATTACAGTTGTCGATGCTTGACCTTTAATTTTAGAAGGTCTGTGCATAAATATCGAGGAAGTACAAAGACCGAGCATGAAAAAAAGTCTAGCAAAGAAAATCTTTGCTTTTTGAAAACCCTACAGGATTATGGTAACAACTTTTTGAATTTTCTAGAAAAATCAAAAATTTAAATTTTGATCGCACAAAAAAAATCTTACTTTCCGGTCGTACTATGCAAAGTAGGAGAAAAGATGGACACATAAAAATTGTGCTCCCGAAAAAGGCCTACAAATTTGTTATTAATGCCTTTCTAGAAAGACATGAAACTTTTCTTTTATTCGTAAAAAGCAATATGAAGAATGAAAAAATAAAATTTTCGAATAAACAACACTGAAAAAAAAAATAATTTAAGTTGTTCACCCAAAAAAGAGATACAAATTTGGTAATTATCATTTTTTGATAGGCGTCGTTTTTGTTTCAATCGTGAGAAATAACATTATTAATTAAAAATCAAATTTTTGGAGAAGCGACACAATCTAAAAAAATCTATTTGATAAAAGTTATTCCGCCGAAAAAGATCTATAAATTTGTACAAATGGAATATTTCATTCAGAAAATGCTTCAAATCAAATGATTCTAAATTTAAAATGTAATAATTAGACTTTTTCGAATTGAACAATCTTTAATTTATTAATTGTAAATTTAAGTCCTGAAATATGAACATTTATGCATTCAACAGTTCGAAAACGTAACTACGGAAAAGTTAACAACATTTGACTATAGAAGAAAAGCTAAACGATTCTTAAAATGAAAAATTGGATGATTTCAAATTGTGATCATGATTTGAAGTAATTTTCAATCATGTGAATATATTAATGAATATATACTACAAAATTGACAAAATAATTTGGAAAGCAAAACTAATTTTTTTCTAGCAGATTAAGGAATCTAATCGAAATTTTCAATAAATGTTAAACGTATTCATAAATTAACTTCATGAAATTGTTCGCTTGAACAAAATTGTGATAATGATGTTTTTTGATTGAACATAAATTTAGTAAGTTCTAGAATTTAAAAAATTTCCAAAAGCCACGAAAAATCAGATTTTAACAGTTCAACAAATTGCATGCGATATGCTTGAAAATTCGCACAGAAAAAATTTAGACCAATCTACTGCATAATATTATATTGATTAGATGAAGGTTATAGAGATAAGAAGAAAAGAAAAATTTGAATCAAGAACGCGATTGTGTAATATTTGTAATTTTATTAAAGCAATAACAAGGCAATAAAACGAACACTACAAATCAGTTATGTCATCTTCACCAAGAACACGTTATCTGTTCCATCTTCCTTTGTTTCCTTAAAAAAGATTTCTTCTGATCTCTACACTGACACTAACACAACGAAATTTGTTTAAATATAAAGACTGGAACCTGAAAAATGACACATGTTGATATTTTAACCAATCAGATGATCCTCCTTGGAATTACCATTGTACATAATAATATTAGCAACCTTTGAAGATTTTTAAATGGGTTCAAATTGATATAAATTCATCAGAAGTAAAATCAATCAGTTTATGATCATAATTATAATGAGAAAATTTTACTGCATCGCAGGAACGTAACTTGGTAGATTCTTTGCGTTTTGAAATATTTTTCGAAACACCTAAGGGCCTATTTTTCAAGAATTTTAAGTGATCAATGCTCTATCAGTTGAAATTTCTAATATTAATTAATGCATTATTATAAGTACTGTGTGAACCGTATTGAATTAAAACGTTTACCTGCACAATTGTACTACTGGCTCTCGGCTTGCATAGTTGGGCAAAAATTTTATTTCAAGCTACAATAAATCATCCTATCAATGAGCATAACAAGTCTGAATTTGAACTGGTTTTCTAGCCGAATATTTTATAGGAATCAATAAGGACCTTGGAGGCGATTATCTAATTTCATTTGACTTTTATTTATTTTTTACATGAATTTCAAATGCACCTCACTTTAGTTTTTTGTCGAAATTCGCAGCATATGTTTCAACTGATTCAAAGAGGACACCCAATTTTTGAATATTGTCCGATTTTGGAATAGAATAACTTCGTGCTGTTATTTTTAATATAAACCAAATGAATTTGAGTTCCGATCAGTAGTCTCATTTTAGTACCAATTGAGGCTGTTTTTCTGAGTCATATTGTAATACCTGAAACTAGCCCTAAAACAATACTTTGTTTTTACAGTGTTTTGTTTCTTGGTTTACGAAATTGTATATTATTCACCAAGAAAGAGAACTGGAAGTTTATGGACGAGTGTATATTTTCAGTATAAGTCGCAGGCGAGCGAGCATGAGTCACAGGTGAGTGTGCGAGCTGAAGACAAGTACTAAAAACAAACACAAGTCAATAGAGTTCCCCTCCCCCATTTATCAGGCGATGTTTTATTTAACAAACACATAGATATAGCCGTGCATTTCATGCATGTGGAGCCAACCTTAAGGGCTGCTTTTCAAAGTCATAGGTGTGTAAGGGTCATGCATATCTATGCCGTTAAAAAATATTTCGCTATGGATATATAATGGCCATAATATGCTTATGAGCAAAAATGGGAAATTTCAGGTTCACTCCATAGGCATGAGAAACAGTTGTATCCATGCATGAATTATATAAAATAGATTCACGCCTAAAGCTCACAAGACGACACCGCGAGATGCGCACAGCCGATTTGACCGGGTATTTACAGTGTGAAAGTATATAAAAATCCATTGGGTGCGTATTTTTTTCGATTCAATGAGTCTCAGTGTCCGAGATTTCAAGGTTTAAGTATTTGAACTCCGAAAGATATTTTTTTAACATGGATGTATCGGATCGATTTGAACTCGAATAGCGAAATATTCTTCTTTGTACCGGAAACTACTGTCTTTATCTGAACCTATTATTTATACCTGCAATGTTGTTTTTACTGAAATTTACTGTGTACTGAATCTACGAATTGTATTGGAAATTACTATTCACCGAAACTAATACCTAATACTTCTTCAGAAAAATTAATATCTGGAATAAATTTTTTCAAATACGTTTCTTATCATTTGAGTGCGTAAGAAATTTCGCATTTTTTAGACCAGTTGATATAAATTTGAAAATCAACTCAAGAGAGACATGCAATTTTTGTTAATGTCATCAGCGGTTAAAAAATTAATTTAAGAGATTTTGAGTGCATAGAACATGACCTCAAAAAACTTACTTTTTGAAAATTTTGTTGAGATTGTTTAAAATGGCAGCTAAATTTCAAATTTCGACCTGACATTTGGATTCTACGGCTCACGATACATAGAAAATGACTAGCCGAGTCCGTCGGAGATCCAACTTTTTTTGTGTGTGGCTGTGATTTTAAATATAGTTCAAACTCACTTGAATTATCCCTAAAATTGTCTTGAAATCTTCCTGATTCGTTTTTTATAATTTTGGAAATCTTTTAAGATATTTTAAAATCTATTAAAATATTCTGTTAAAATTGATTTTTTTCTAATAGAGAATCAATCTAAATATTCCATCGAGTCTTAAGACATTTTTCATTATTTCAGGACCTTTTAAATCTTTAAAAAAATTTAAATTTCGCAAAATTAAAATAATTGCCTAAAAATCCAATCGGATTTATTTTTGATAATTTTGGAAGTCTTTTGGAATATTTTGGAATCTTTTTAAATATTCTTCTGAAATAAATTCAGTAAAATAAAAACTCATGTTTAATTTTCCGAGAAAATCTTAATACAATTTTATTATTCTCTTGAAACCTTTGAAAATTTTTGAAAATTTTTTGAAAAGTGAATTTGTTGATACCTTTTCCAGTATAATTATATTTTTGTATGTTTTTAAAACTTCTAAATATCACCGAAACTTATTGGAATTTGTTGTAAAATATTGTAATCTTTTGAAATTGCAAACATTTCTTTTAAATCTTCTACTTTTTCTCGAAATTTCAGAAAATTATTCGAAATGGTCTAAAATCTTTTAAAATATTTTCTTAGGATAAAGTTTTTAGAATAGAAAAAAATTAAAGTTTTTTCTGGAATCTTGATGAAAAAATTATATCATCCTAAAACATGTCAAAATCGTCAAAAATATTCAAAATTTTATTTCAAATTCTTCAAAGATCTAAAGGACCCCGCACCAAATGTACAGTAAATGGCTTTTTGTGAAAAATTCGAAATCTAATTTTTTTTGTAATATTGAACCTGCAAAGCAATAATTCAAAAGAAAACAGTAAGAAGAATCTACAGTTTAAAAAAAAACGTCAAAGTTTAAACTTTTACATGTATTTTAATAGAAAAATGCTTATTCTAGTGAACAGTTTTTTTCTCCCAAACTCTTGGTTAGATTTTGCTAAAAGTTTCACATTTGGACTATCAATAATACCGAAACAAAAGGTACATATATAAGATCTGAAAATATCAACAGTTTTTTGGGTATACAGCATGTTATAGGGGTGTTTTCATACTTTAAACATCCAAGTATGGAAATCATCATTTCTTAGTAACTAAAGTCACTGGAGATTCTTTATTGAAATGCTAGAGTATGAGATGACTTTCAAATAAGCAGAGAAAGCGTGCATAGCACGGATATTATATATGTGCATTTACTTCAAGGGTTGTTTTATCATCCCTTAAATATTTAATCCGGAACTTCGACATTTCTCAGTGACTAAAATCATCCAAAGTTTTCTGATTAATCCATGAAGATAGAAATCATATAATTGTAAATAGGGAAGGTGTAGAACGACAAAGCTGTCTTTGAATTTCTCTAGAGGGTTGTTTAATCATCGCTTACTTAGAAAAGCAGAGAAATTAACTTTTCGTAAGGAATAAATCACCCAAGATCAGGGCTACAATATCACTTAAAACTTACATATATAAAGTGTCCCTCAGGAGTACTTGCATTATAATTTATATCAGGGTAGTTTGATCATCCCTTAAATATTGAAACAGAGAAATCGATATTCTACGTCGGATAACGCACTACAGATTTTTTCATTAACATAATATTGATATACAAAATCACTATAAAACATACACAGGAAGCGTCTTTTAACATGATTTGCATTAGTATTTATTGTGAGGGTCATCTAATCATCTTCTATTTATTGAACAAGAAAATCTATATTTTATACCGGATAAAGCACCAGACATTTTTTTATTAATACATTGATCAATAAAATCACATTAAAACATAGACACTTATACAGGTAGCGTTTTTTAGCAGGATTTGCATTGATTTTCAGGTTCGTCTAATCATCCCTTGATTATTGAAACAAAGAAATCGATATTTTATACAGGATAATGCACCACACATTTTTTTATTAACATACAATTGATCAACAAAATCACTTTAAAACATATATAGAAAGCGTCTTTTACCAGGATTTGCATTATTATTTATTGTGAAGGTCATCTAATTATCCCCTATTTATTGAACAAGAAAATCGATATTTTATACGGGATAATGCACCAGACATATTTTTATGAATACATTGATCAATAAAATAACTTTAAAACACGTACACTTATACAGGTAGCGTTTTCGAGCAGGAATACCATTTATTTTCAGGTTCGTCTAATCATCCCCTAATTATTGAAACAAGGAAATCGATATTCCATACGGGCTAAAGCACCAGTTTCTTTCATTAATACATTAATCAACAAAATCACTGTGAAACATATACAGGTAAATTGATGTTTTAAAGGGGACAAAGCATCAGAGATTTTCTTATCGATTCATTATTGATTAAACTATTTCACAAGAGAGCAAAAAGATAAGCTTCCAACTTAAAATATTGATTTCCCTTGTTCAATAAATAAGAAATGAATAAATTGCCCTGACAATAAATACTAATGCAAATCCTGTTAAAAGACGCTTCCTATACATGTTTTAAAGTTATTTTGTTGATCAATTGTATGTTAATTGAAGAATTTGTGGTGCATTCTCCCGTATAAAATATCGATTTCTTTGTTTCACTAAATCAGGGGATGATTTAACTACCTTGAAAATAAATTACAATGCAAGTCCTCCTAAAGGATACTTCCTATATGTATATTTTAAAGTGATATTGTAGGCCTGATGTTTGGTGATTTGTTCCTTACGAAAAGTTAATTTCTCTGATTTTCTGAGTAAGGGATGATCAAACAACCCTCTAGATAAATTCAAAGACAGCTTTGTCGTTTTACACCCTCCCTATTTACTTTATTGTGATTCCTATCCTTATAGATTAATCAGAAAACTTGTTCTGATTTTAGTCATTAAGAAATGTCGATAATCCGGATGAAATGTTAGAGGGATGACAAAACAACCCTTTAGGTGAATGCACATACATAATATCCATGCTATGCATGCTTCGTTTACTTATTTGAAAGTGGTTTCATACTCTAGCATTTGAATAAAAAATCTCCAATGACTTTAGTTACTAAGAAATGATGATTTCCATACTTGGATGTTTAGAGTATGAAAACACCGCCATAACATGCAGTATATCCAAAAAAACGTTAATATTTCTAGATATTATGAACCTTTTGTTTCCGTAAGACTGGTATTCAAAATGTGAAACTTTCAGCAAAATCTAACGAAGAGTTTAGGAAAAAAAACTGCTTTTCACTAAAATAGGCATTTTTCTATTAAAATACATGTACAGATTTAAACTTTGACCATTTTTTGTTAAAAAGCTGTCATTTTTCTTACTTTTTTCCTGTCCGATTATTGCTTTGCAGGTTCAAAAATACCCAAAAAAATTAGATTTATCATTTTTTCACAAAAATCCATTTCCATTACATTTGATGCAGGGTCCTTTTGTTTAAAATTTGTTAAAATATTGAAAATTTTTAATTATTTTTAAATCCTTACACCTCTTCTAGGGGCTGTAACATCTTGTAGTAAGTGAGGAGGCTTGAGCGTGTGGGACAGGGGGGTCAAACGGACCTCAGCCTGCATGTGTATGGATATGAACAAAACGATCCCTACAAACAGGCGCTCATGGGTGAGATGAAAGGATACCTATAAACAGGCCCTCCTGGTATGTGCGATTGTGGTAGGGCAGAAGGATGAAAGAGCCTAGCCAACACGGGCCCTCTGAATCCCTGGGTCAAGGTCCCTCCCGGACCGATATCCAGTTTTTGAATCGGGACCGTAATGACCTACGGCGTGCACGGCGACCAAGAAACAGCGCTCCGTTGGTATGGTGGCCCACGAACGCCTGAAAAGGAAGCTGTGTTGGCAAGCGCAGCAGGCCAGTAGAGCAGTTGCGAGATCTGGAACATGAGCAACCACAATGCCGACAACCAGCACCAAGGATCAACAGAGAGGGGGGCCGAGCAGTTTGAGCTCTTCAGGGAGGCCACCTAGCGGGTGCTCGAAAGAGTGTCCCCAGATCAATGGCCCTGGGAATGCGCAGACCTAAAAGTAACTGGGGTTAAATTGCTTCGAAGGCTGATGACAGGTAAGCTGAAAGACCCGTCTGTGGCCCTTCGGCAGTTGGAGATACTAAGCACCTACTAGTTGTGCTCCTGAGTCCCAGACAAGGGTTTTCACGGTCCTCAATAACAGTCCCTTTTACCAACTCAGACAGGTCAACTGTTTGGTTGACGGCCAGGGACAGTAGGAGCCTGTCGGGTCACAGGAAGACCAGGAGCAGTACTAAAATGACTCATCCTGGCCTAACCATTAACCAAATTAACTTGCATCACAGCAAAGGCTCCTCTCTGGTTCTGCATAGGGGCGTGGCTGCCAGCCACACATGTATCTCTCTGGTCCAAAAACCCTGGTTGGTTCGAGATACCATAAGGTTACCATAAGGTACCAAAAGAGATACCATAAGGCCAAAGCCGCCTGTGGCCCAGCTGGGTCTGAAACTGCGGCCAGCCAACAAGATTGTTACTTCCTCCAGGTTCAGGTGGGCCCTAGAATCTTTCAGTCCTTACAATTCTCCTGATCCGGATGGCATATATCCGGTCTCCTTACAGAGGGCTGGAGAGATCATCATAGGACCACTTGTGAGACTATCTAGAGCTAGTCTGACACTGGGATATGTTCCAACGGCATGAAGAGGTACAAGAGTAGTCTTCATTGCGAAAGCAGGGAGGATCGGTCATAATTCATTTAAAGATTTTCGTCCCATCAGTCTTACATCTTTTCTATTAAAAACAGTAGAAAGGCTTGCGGATAGATATATCCGCGACAAGGTCTTATCAAGCAGGCCACTTCACGAGAAGCAACACGCCTATGGGGCTGGATACTCGACCGACATGGCCTAATCGCAGCAGTAAATCTAGTCAAAGGACAACTGAGACAGAGAGGCCTCGCTATCGGAACCTTCATGGATATCGCAAGAGCCTCCAACTAACGGCGACCGTGATCACACATGGTGTGCCTATTGCAGTCGTAGAATGGATCTGCCACATGTTGGCCAACAGGAGCCTAACAACGACGAAGGCTGATACCACTTTACGTGGAACCGTCGACTCGGGCAATATTATTTTTTACGATTAAAACAAAAACTGTACGTTCCATCAAAAAATGATAAACAACACATTTGTAGATATTTTTCGGTGCACAATTTTCGTCTCTTCATATTTTGTCGTATCTTGCATAGTTTTACCGCAAAATGGAATTTTTCATTATTTTTTGTGAAATCAAAGTTTGAATTTTCTATTTTTCAAAAAAATTCAACAAGTTGTTATGATATTCTTGTAGGGTGTGTAGAAAGCAAGGTTTTTTTTCCAAAAATGGCATGAGGATAAATTGTTCCTCTTCTTGATTACTACGAATGGACGTACATAGAATTATTATATCTTGAAAAACAGGTCTAAAAAATTTTGAGAACTCTCTAACTTTTTGAATTTTCATCCAAAATAGCTGGCTAATGAACTTGACCTTCAGTTGAGGACACTAAAAGAGTATAGCAAATACCAACCCAATCTGTCGATTCTTTCGAAAGTTATTATGTTAAAATGCTAAAAATCCATACACACACACACAAAGGCACAATCGACAGAAGGATACATTCTCGAAAACCTGTCTTTCGGGTTCAGAAGGTCTCAAAACGTAAACATTTGACAAGAGCATGGGGGCGGGTGTCAGATTTTACACAAATTCGTCTTCTCTCATAAGAATGTAAAAAATACTTGGTCGAAAATTGCACATTTCAAATGTTTCGTACAGATTGCTTACAATTATACACGGTGGGTCTGGACGTAGCTCAACTCAGAGGAGAAAATGTGGAAAACATGAGTTTTTTGGGAATTTTTCCATTCCAAACCATCCGAAGTTCCAAGTACCTCTACAAAAATCAAAGTACATAAACTTTGCAGCAAAACCTAAATATAAATGTAAAAGTTATAAATCTAAAAGTTTGGGAGTTATAGCCCGCGAAAGTCGTTTTTTAGTGAATTCAGCATATTCTAGGAATTTAAAGAATTTCAGAAATTACAGTGCATTATGCAAATTCAATGAATTCAGACAATTGGAAAAATTAAAAGAATTCAGATAATTTTGAGCATTTCAGAATTTAGAGTATTTGACGGGATTGATTAGTTCAGAGAATGCAATGAATGTCAGGAATTTAGAATATTCAAGGATTTCAGAGAATTGGGAATATTCAAGAAATTCAGTATATTCAAGGAATTTAGGGATTTCAAAAAATTCAGCAAATTTAAAAAATTTCAAAGCATTTATGCCATTCAAGGTATTCGGATCATTTTTAAGAATTTAAAGAATCTATCCCATTTTTATTACTCTAAATATGAAAATCTCAATTTTGAAAAAAGAAAATTAAAGTTTTTGATTCTTGCTTTATTATATAATAAGTGAAGAAGACTAAAGACTTTAATCTTGTTCAAAAATGAAAAATTGTAATAGTAATCGATTTTAACAATTTATTTACTTTAGTCAAACTGATATCAGACGTCAAAAACGTTAAAGATTTCATCTTTATTCCAAGTAGTTTAATTCCTAAAAAAATGACAAACTTATATAACTTATTAACTCAAAGATGTATTGATTTTTCAATAATAAAATATAACATAATACAAATAATAAACTTTCTAAAGAATTTAATTTCGGAACAGTTCATGATATTAACAAATTTGAAAATTCTTAAATAATAAAATTTCCGACAATTCATAATATTACCGAATTTAAAAATTTTCGAATAATAAGATTCGTGGCAGAAAATTTCCGAATTATAAAATGTCCGACATTGTCAAATTCCCGATACTAGAAAATTTCCAAATTTAAACCTTAACTTTTTCCCCAGATAAGTCATCTTTATAATTATTTCAACAAGAAGGTACCAGAAACGACATTTTTGCAATGGGCTTTATTTTAAGACTGTTGAGTTACCTTGTCTTGTCATTTGAAAAAAATGATGTATCATACAAGTTCAGAAAGGTTGTTCAAAAAATGTCTAAAAACTTAGTCTATTGCATAGAAATGAAAATAATCTATTACGGAAAGAACTTGAGTGAAATCGTGAAAATTGGAGAAATTTCTGAAATTGCAGGATTACCTTATTATAAAAAAATACGTATGAAAGCGCCAGAGTTTGATATATTATCATAATTTTTTGAAAAATTTAAAAACAGTAGGGAGAATAATAATTTTCAAATCTTTTATAAGAATATTCGATATGAATAAAATCGTTAAACAATTAGAAATATATATTTGCTAATTTTATCAGTGAGTGAACCACATACTTTAAATTTGGTAAAAGTATGTTTTTACATAGAACTTTATTTATTCAACATCAAAATAAACAATATTTTTATCCAACCTTTTCAGATGTACCTTTTTTGTAATATCTGCGAATTGACTAAAGAAGAGTTTTAGTCAGTGTAATTAATATCTAGCAATAGCTTACAGTAGGTTCGAGTAAGAAAAAAAATCGTTTATAATATTTTAAACAAATTAATGAACAAAATCCAGTTTTTGTGATTTATAATGATTATTTATTTGAAATTCGCAGTTTTTATATACAATATAAGAGAAATGTATGCCTAATTATGATTATTTTAAAATAACTGCTGCTTGGCAGCACTATTTCAACAATTTTTATAAATGCATACACAGTTTTCGTATGTCAGAATGAATAGGCTTAATTTTTTTAGCAGAATCAACCAAAAATGCATTGCTTATGACTTCTTGCTGTCATCTTTTTCAAATTAACAACAACTGGTAATTATTTGAACAATATTTATAAAAGAATTCACATTTTTAACATTATTCCACGAAAAGGGCTAATTTTTTTAGCAGAACCTACTAAAAATGTATTGTTAGTGACTCCTCGCTGTGATTTTCATCAAATTGATACATAATATACATTTTTTAAACAATTTTCATGATTAAATGCACATTTTGACTATTTACCCAACAATAGGCTCTATTTTCTTTGCGAAATCAACTAAAAATGTATTTCCAATGTCTGTTTGCTATGATACCTTGCCAATGGATAAGAAAAGTTAATAATTTAAACAATTTCTAATAAAAAATGTACACTTTGGTCAATTTTGCAGGAATAGGCTCACTTGTCTTTTTCTTTATGTTTTTAAAATCTATTTTCAGAACGTGACAATATAGGATGAAATCTATTACATTGAAAGAAATGTGGATTGATCAAGCATTTCAATAATGTTGAATAATAATAGATTTTTATTATTTTAATCAACTTTACCTATTTCTGAATAATATTATTATTTAACATTTGATTAGTTCTAAATATCAGATGAGTAAGTCTTAAAAATGGCTATAATTTACACATAAACTAGTATGTGTAAAATATTACTTGCGAACATTTTCGAAGTTATATTCGTAATCAATAACCAACACACTTTTTGGGCTTTATATAGTAAGGCAAAGCATACTTTTTTATATTCATCTTTTCTTTTTTTGAGTTTTCAGTAAAAAAAAAAGAAATATAGAAGAATTATATTGAGAAATGGTAAATTGAAGAAATGCGCTTTTAGAAGAAAATCAGATTTCGAATAAAAAATCGATTGATTTTTTATCTCATTCCATTGTTTATTCACTTAATGAATTTTCAATTGAATGAATAACTTGGGACAAAAACCAGCTAGAACGAATGACTTGGAACAAATGAAAGCATGGGACAAAAACATTATTCTAAATATGTACATTAAAAAAAGCCGCGATTGTAGACACTTACCATCTATTGTATTGAATGTATCTTAAATGTTAATTTCTATACTGTTGTCTAGTACTCATGTTTTAGGTGATAAAATCTTTTTGTCAAATATTTTATATTATCATGTGTCGTTTTACCATGAATTGAACATTGTTACTTTTAATCTCATTTTGATGATTAAAACGAAAACTACGTAAATTATCATAACAGATTCAAAAGCTAATTCAAATATGTATTTCAGGCAAAAAATGTGGTCACTAAACATTGTACTATATGGTCTTGTGTTGTTTTTCCACAAATTTGAATTTTTTCATTTTTCAAGTCATGTTTCACGATTCATTCATTTTTATAACATTTTCTAATAATTTGCATAATTTTACAGAAAAATGAAACTTTTAATATTTAATAACATTATTCACGAATTCAGTAATAAATATGCATTTTATTGAAAAACAGTATGATGCAAATTTTGAGATCCTTTTCAGACGAACACTTTTGTTTTTCAACATTTTTTTGTATCCCGTATGATTTTGATGAAAACTGGGTTTCTCATTTTTTCATATAGAATTTGTTATGGATAAAAGCAGAACCGTTGGTCGAAAATGGCTGGCTAACGAACCTATCAATAAAACCTATGTATTTTTCAATACCACTAACGTTTTTATCCATATTCGAATCACAAAGGAGGGAATTGTATTTAAAACCACAATCATCCGGATACATGATGCCCATAATTTGGTAGTGCAGAAGGCTCATATTTTGGTGTCGCAGACTCTACTTTGTAATATCTGAATACACCACGCCTCTCAGCTTCATCAGCAGTAATTTCAATTCTATCCTTTCCTTTTAGTAAAATTATATTACCCCTTTCATTAAGTAGTGGATGGATAAAGTGGTCGACTCCATGTCCAACGATGGTATCTCCAATCACGACAAAAGTTAAATTACCCGTGAGTTTCTGTGGCCGATATTGTTCGTCGGGCCAATATAATTCATTATAACGATGATCATCTAAGGTCAATGTGCCGCTCACAGAAATAGTACTAAGTTCCATCCCTCTCACGTAGTACGGATGAAGATCGAAGCCAACTGGAACAGAATAAAAATGTCCTTTATTATAATAAATTAAAACAAGTGTTTCCGGTTTCAATCGTGTGCAAAACTACAAATCTTACCGACGTTTCGTGAAAATTGCAGTTCACTTCTTCAGGGCGAACCTGAAACTGAAGTCGCAGCTAATTTTGTTTTTATATATACTGCCTGCGATGCCTTTGATTCACCAGAGCACCCCACCATGGAGACTGGTCAAACTTTTTACTCGAAATAAAACATTAAATTTGACAAATTACTTCCAGCAAAGCACACACCACGAACACAGTAAAATATATCTTCAACCATCCTCTCAGAAATTAAATGATTTCTGCATTGTCCACAGGACACCATTTTGCAGTAGCTCCCTCAAAAAGGGTCAAAGAAGAAATCATCAGTTATTTGGAATCCACAATATATACCCTTTCACCCGAAAAAGTGAATGACATACGACGTAGGAAGGCCTACATCTTATGCCAAGCCCAACTTCCCTCCACAAACTTAACAAAACAAGAAGAGCCAACAATTCAAGAACTCAATCGAAATAAAGACATCATATTATTACCGCAGACAAAGGCAATACAACAGTTAAAATGAATGAAGATGACTATAACTTCAAAATCCTGAACCTTCTAACTGACGATATATATGAAAAACTTAAAAAAGACTCCACAAAAACCTGATACAATTCATATTATGAAATCCTTGGCAAACTTCCTCTCCGATCTCACAACTTTGATAGGACACTGTCTCAATAATACTCACTTCTCTTTCAATAACCAATTCTACAAACAAAGTTCAGGAGCAGCAGTAGGATCTCCATTATCACCTGTAATAGTTAACATCTTTATGGAACATCTAGAAACTAAAATCTTCAACCAATCCAACCTTTAACTGGAATTTTGTTACTGTTACATTGATGACACATTTGTCATCTTAGGAAAATTGACTAGATGAACTTCACAAGTTTTCCGATTTCATCAATCAATTACCCCCTAATATTCAGTTTACCATGGAAATTGAACAACACGGAAAATTGCCTTTCTTGGATGTACTAGTTCTCAAAATATCTGATCACACATTAGGATACTCACCCATCTCAAAAGCAATCAGTCATCAACTCCCTTGTTAGAGGGGGTATTTCTATTGGAACCGACAAAAAATTAATTTTTTTTTCTCGATTTTTTGATAGCATATAGTATGTGGAATTCGTACGCAAAGGGATTTGTTTGGTTCGGACTTTTTAACGAAGCTGCAGTAGGTTCAACTGCGCAGTGCGGAGAGTAGTCAACCGCACGCTGTGGACCATAGAGTCATTGCTCGTCTCAAAAAGGTTTTCCTGCCTCATTTCAAATATACTTCCTTCTCGCGCGCTCACTTATCCAGTATGGCTGTCTGCGGTTGAGTTGCTTCCTATTAGGTATTTTCACTTCAACCACCAGCTAACTTCACTTCCCTGAGTGCTGAGGCGAAAACAATGGACCCAATGCATGGGATTCAGTCTATTTTTGCCCTATTTTTCTAATATCTACGTGAAAACTTTTTTTTTCGTATAAGTGTATTGAAAAAATAGTTTTTGTTTAGGAAATATTTAATGACATAATAAAATGATAATAATTATTATTCATTATGAAAATATTACAAAAATGAAGCTCGTCCCATGCATTTGGTCCCTTGTTTTCCCCTCAGAAATCAACGACGTGAAGTTAGCTGGTGGTTGAAGTGAGAATACCTGACTGATTAACTTATTTTTAGTTGCGTTTTTCTCAAAACACGATTTTTGAAAATGGCTGACATGATTCCGTCATAACCACTAGACCGATTAAGCTTGAATTTTAAAGATATATGTATGTAGCGGATGTTTGGCTATAGCCCGAACTAAAATAAATGAAAAATAATGATTTTTGAATTTTTAGCAAGTCAAGAACAACGCTCAAAAAAGTCAAACTTGGCAAACGAAATTTCAAATGGGCGCCGTTTCATCCATTTTGAATATTTTTGATTAGTTCTTGTCCCGGCTATAGCTGTGCTCGTATATTTTAAAAATCTGTTCGATTTTTTTGTTTCCGATGACCTGAAGCAGCTGAGTCATGTCAGCCAAGTGAGGGTGTTGTTCCCGGGACACATTTTTTGAAATACTACACCGTCCCCCATTATTCCTTTTTTCATTGGTTGCTATGTATTTTTTTAGTTTAAGATCTGCTAAAAAATATAAAAGAACTTTTATTCAAAAATATTAGGAATTGTATTTTTTATGAATATTTGAAAAAACGCCTGAAAAAAGCACATTCAAATAGAAATACCCCCTTGAGGATATGTTTTCATAACAGATAAAGATAAATGACAAACGGAATTACAAAACGTTAACCAAATCCTAATACAAAGCGATTACACAAACAAACAAATCGATGAAGCCATAAGAAAATACACTCCAAAAACAATTAACCACGGCCTACTAAAGAAAGAGAGAGAAAAACGGCCACCATCCTACACTACATCCAAGGTATCACAAAACAAATACGGAGAAAGCTCAACAAACACTACATTCAAACAATATTTGAACCACCCGCGAAAATAGGACAACTTCTAAACAACCCTAAGGATGAGATGGCATCACCCCGATCCGCTATTATATAAAATCCCTGGCTCTAGTGGCAAAGTCTATATTTGAGAAACCAGGAGAGCGGTGAGCCAATGTGTAAAGGAACATGTGAGTAAAGTCAGGCTAAAACACTTTACGCAATCAGAATAATAACAATGCGATTTGACTTTTTGTCCTGCCAGGTTTTTTCGAAAAAGACTTGATTGGCCAACCAAGTTCGACCAGTCTCAACAGTGGGCGCTCTGGCCAATCACAGGCATCGTGGAGAGTATATATAAAAACAACATAACCTGAAACTTCAGTTTCAAGTTGGCCCTGAAGAAATGAACGGCAATGTTCACGAAACGTTGTCAAGATTCGTAGTTTTGCACACGATTGCAACCCGAAACACCTCCTTTTAATTCATTATAATAAATCATTGCGCGTGCATCAAATCTTTTAATAATGTTTTTCAAATTTATAAATCTTGGAGTGGTACATATTATGCTAATAACCCAGTCGCCACTTGAACGTCTGTATGCACAAAGAGGTCTAAAGGGTAACTTGGAGTTTGAAACTGTTATACAAATTAAATAGAAAAGTTTCTCTAGACATAATTTTTAACATTTGACATTATTTTATACTAGCAGTCATTATTCGTGTGCCGCGAATGCGTTACGTTTCTTATTAGAAGTCAATTTCTCAATAGAAAAATATTTCAAGCTGGACTTTATCTGAAAACGAAAACAAGTTTCTGAACATTCTCCGTCAGCAAAGATTTTTCCAGGTTTTAATTATTAATAATTAATTAAGTACTGTGTGCACTGTATTGAATTAATACGTAAATCTGCGCAGTAGTAACACTGGCTCTCGGTTTGCACAGTTAGGCAAAAATTTCATTTTTAGCTATAAGAAAGAATCATAACAGTGAACGAAACCAGTCTAAACTTCAATTGGTTTCATAACCAGATATGTTATAATAGTTAATAATGCCGTTAGAGGCGATTATTTAATTTGATTTCACATTTATTTATTTTTTACGTGAATTACAAATTCACCTCAATTCAGTTTTTGGTCAAAATTCTCATCTGATGTAAATTAAAGAAACAAGGAAGTAAGGTGAATTTGAAATACACGTGAAAGTAAAAAAAAATGAAATCAAATTACATAATTGCCTCCCCTTATTTAGTGAATACATAATTATACAGCGAGATGAAATACCGATGCAATGATAATAACACATGCTCAAGCTGTTTCAAAGGGAATACCCAATTTTTAAATTTAGACAATATCTGGAGTCTACTAATAATTGTCTAAGAAATTGAATCTTATTTCTGAATATTAGGAATTCTCAATTAGTTTAAAAAATTATTATACTTGAATTCAAGCAATTTCGGTTAATATTAACGAGTGCCATCAGTGCGCTTCATGTCGAGCAAAAACTGTTTTATAAATCACCTTACGATCCTCCCATGAAGCATTGCACGTAAAGACAAATTGGAATTTTTGGCGAAAGCCTATAATTTTTCTTTATATTGTATTTTAGTTTTTAAATTACCTGGTCTAATATGATGTGGCACGAGTGGTGGTGAATTCGAAGATTCTGCAAGAAGAAATAAATGGGTTTTTAGTGAATAAAATTGTTCAATGAAACCCAAAGGTAATGGCCGAAATAAAGATGCCCTTGTTATTTATGTTTTCTTTAATTTGAACCTGAATTATATAACTTTTCATTTGCCGCGAATTGTGACACTTTGCCATATTTCAATACAATATGAGTTAAATTTCCTATATTAAGTGTTTGGTATGAAATTTGTTCAGAATTTACTTTCATAAATTTAATCCTTGCTTCACATTTTCGTCTATGAAGTTATTAAAAAGTTATTTTAAATATGCATTTTCAAAATCATTTGAAAGTTGAATGTATTTTTCATATTGTATCATCACGTAAAACAAAAAATATCGGTACGTTGACAGCACTGCGCAGTCACTTCAGCATTTGCTTTCACTTTTATTTATTTTTCGCATGAATTTCAAATTCACCTCTTTAGTATTTCGTGAAAGTTCGCAGCGGCTTTCAATTTTTTTTCAAAATTCACAACTGATGTAAATTTTTCAAAACAAAAAACTAAATCAAGGTGAATTCAAAATGTACGTAGAAGTGAAAAGAGAGTAAAATGAAATTACATCATCGCCTCCCTTTCTTCGGTAAATTAATAATTATGCAGCAAGATCAAATACGTATGCAAAGAAAATAACATAGGTTTCAACTGTTTCAAAGGAAACACCCAATTTTTGAAAACGGGCAATATCTGGAGTCTACTAATAATTGTTCAAGAAATTGAGTTTTAAATTTGATTTCTGAATATTGTGAATGTTTAATTAGTTGAACAAAATTATTATGCTAAGAATTCGAGGAATTTCAGTCGATATTAACGTGTGCCATATATGCGCTTTATGTCGAATAAAAATTGTTTTATAAATCACCTTAGCATTAGACCATAAAGCACGTCATGTAGGGACAAAACTCAGAGTTTTGGAAAAATTCTGTAATATTGTTTTAGATTGCATTACAGTTTTAAAATTACCTGCTGGGTCGGGTGACCATTGTGTTGGCGTATTCATACATTCTGTAATAAGAAATAAAGGGGTTTTTAGTTGCTAAAAGTTTTCAACGAAATCCAAAGTTAATGGCCAAAACGAAGATGCCCTTGTTATTTGTGTTTTCGTTAATTCAAACCAAGAATATATATAAATATAAATATATATATATATATATATG
>JAABKJ010007137.1:0-21243 GCA_011634705.1 Andricus grossulariae
CCTTGCCACAAACGGTCCTTTTATATATATATATATATATATATTAATATTTTCTTAGATTTAATAAAGAAAACAGGAAATTTGAATTGCAGAGCTACTTGAAAAAGTAGTGCCTCTTCTTATAATGGAACTCCATCGTCTTGAACCCTACTTTGAAGGTGCTGCTGGGTTCCCTAAAATCCGGGTGCTTAACATGCCTAATGTGAAACTGCGTCAAGTTGAATTACTCGGCATTATAAGAAAAGTTACTTCCAGAAGCAGACTTGATCTGATGAGTAAGAGTCCTTTTTTCGAATATTTATCAAGTCTAATGTTGATGAAAACGCTTCTTTCGATTTGGAAAAATTTGAAATAATTCTAAACAATCTAAACCATTAATCTTTGGATCCTAGAGATTCTATTTATTTTCCCAGGGTCGAATCAATAAATATATATTTAAATAAACCGAAAAGAGTGCATCGAAATATCAGGCCTCGGACTCACTTTAGAGATCGAAAATATTGTAAATAGTGTCACCAATTTTTAAAAATAATGTCAAAATAGTGTCATAAAAATTGTCAAGGGTATTAAAAATTAACTTCATTGTTTATTTATAATCTTATTCTTTAGTCTAGAAATGATCAGAATTCCTATTTATTTACCGGAGGCTTCAGTCTTTCCCTTTTCTCTAATTTTTCCACTTAAATACGAAATGAATTAATAGAACGTAATAAGAAAATCCAACGATTTTTGGTTGAAAGTTAATTCTTTTCGGTTTGAAAATGCATCTCTTTCCGTAGAACTTTCATGTTTTTTGGTTAAAAATGCAACTGTCTGGTTCAAAAGTAATCTGTTTCGGTTGAAAATTTACACTTTTTGTTAAAAATTCTCATTTTCGGATTGAAAAGTAGACTGGTTTGTAGAAATTTCTTCTCGAAAATTCAATAATTGGGTAGAAAATTGAACTATTTGGTTGAAAATGTATGTATTTTGTAAAATATTTGTCTTTTTTGGTATAAAATAATTTGTTTGTTAAAAATGCAACTGTTTGATTGAAAATTAATCTGTTTTACTTGAGGATTCAAGTATTTTGTTTTAAATTCATCTATCAAATTGTTTTTTATTTTAAATTAAAATATTTTTTATTAAAATATAAGCTATTATATTTTTCATTAAAAATTCATACGTTGAAAATTCAACTCCTTGGTTGAAAGTTGAACTATTTTCCCAAAAGTTCATTTTTTTCAAAGATTCATAATTTTAGTTGAATATGCGTTCTTTTTTTGTAAAAATTAATTTTTTAACTGAAAATTTAACTAGTTTGTTGAAAATTCAACTGTTTGGTTGTAATGAACTTTTTGTTGAAAATCTATATTCTCGGGTTGAAAATTCAACTGTTTCATAGAAAATTCGTCTTTTTGGCTTGAAAATTCAACACTTTGGCAAAATCAAACTATTTTGGAGAAAAATCTTTTTTTTTAATTTGCTGTCCCCAATGTAAATTTAACCACTCCATTTTTGTTTAAAAATTGATCTTTTTTAGTTTAAAAATTTAACTATTTAGTTAAAATTTTATAGAAAGGAAAAAAATATAAATAAAAAATTATTCAAGTAAATTTTGTACTAACGTTACATCCATTGGTTAAACTATTTTGTTTCAAATTGATGTAATTTTTTGAAAATTCGTGTTTTGTGGTAGATTAACCTTCTTGGTTGAAAATTTAACTATTTCGTTAAAAGTTTATGTATTTTGTTGAGAATTCATATTTTTTGGTAGAAAATTAATCTTCTTGGTTGCATATTTATCTTTTTGGTTGCAAATTTAACTGACTGAAAAATCTTTCTTGATGAAAAGTCTTCTTTTTTATTTGAAAATTCATCTCTTTTGATAGAAAGTTCATCTTTTTTGGTTAAAAATAAAACTATTTGGATCGAAATTAATTTGGTTTGGTTGAGGATTCAACTTTTTTTTTGAAAATTCGTCCTTTTTGGTTCAATCCAACCGTTTTTGATTAAAAATGAGAATATTTTCTTTTTTTAAATATCAACTATTATATTATTTTTGTGAGTTCATCTTTGTGGGTTAAAAATTCAATTACTTGGTTGAACTACTTTGTTCATTCATAAGGAACAGAATAACGTTATTTTTGGATGGGGGGTATCTAATTTTACTGACCCTAACGAAGGGTGGACATATTATTTTAGCCAATTTGCGAAGAAGTTAAAAAATATTTTTTAAGAAAAAATAAAGAAATAGTGGCGTTACCGGGCGATTGTGAGAAAATAGTGTCTTCAGTGTTATTTTTTTGAAAATAGTAGCAAAATAGTGTCATCGCTCAAAAAAAGAGTCAAATAGTGTCAGTAGTGCGATGAGTCCAATATCTGCAATATCCTCCACATTTAGGATAATAATAATTGTTCAGAAAATAAAACTTGGAAAAATTCTAGTAAGCTATTTTTTCAATTGTATAGTCGATGATGGCACTGGAAAGATTCAAGTATTATTACAATTTTCGCAAATGGGTGAAATGAAGGAGGAACGGAAACTCATCGACGCGAAATTCCAGAGATTTGAAAAAATCGCTGTGATACAAAAACGCGGCCCAGAACACATGCAAGTTAGTACATTGAATCTTCACCTTCTATAAATTTCTCATTGAAAAATCTAGAGTCCTAACAGTAAAAAATCGATTTCAGGATTTGGAAAGAAGATGGAAGCAGGAAACGAAAAATGGAACCCTTGGCATGAGTTTTAAAGTTTTCGAACATGTCCACGTTATTGGCACTATTCACGTGGACTTTGGAAACCACAATTTAAATAGAAGGAGTCTTTGTCTCAATACCGCTAAATTCGTAAAACCTGTAATCCATGCTAAAAGGATTTATCATCTAAGCGAGGAGGAATACAACGAAAAACTACAAAGTTGGATTTCAGGAGTCGTCAGAGAAAGATATCAAAAAGTTTAAACGTAAGTGATGCTGTGTAAATAATTGTTATTTTTGTAAATAAAGCTGCTCGCCACAGTAAAAGGCCAAAAAATTATTTCTGGGTTCATCTTCTTAAAAAGTACACCAATTTAATTCCAAATGAAATCTGAATTTGAATTCATCGAAATTCAAAAACCTTAAACTTGAGCATTTGAAACATGAAAGCCTCCCTATCAAAAAAGGACCTACACTTTTGTTTGTAATAACAGTTTCAATGGTATTCTTCTTTGAGAAAACACATGAATATTTCAAAAAATTGTTTACTAAATATGACAGGCTGTTAACCTTTGTAAATAGAGGGGTAACGGTTTCAAAGAAAATCCGTAAAACAAGAAAACACATTTGAGGTGGGATCCTACAATTTTCACCACCCTCTTCAGAATCCACCTTACCCAGCAAGACTAGAAAGGGGGTGAGGCGTGTGACTATAATGGGCAAGAATACGAGACAAAGTTTGAATCCAGATTCCGAAAAAGGACATTTTTTCGAGATAATCATTCTTTAATAATAATATTACTGATTTTTTCCTTAATTTAAACAATTTCAAACTTTTAAAATCAATATATCTTAAAGTAAATAATAATAGTAATAATAATTAAATAAGTAATTCTAATCAAATTACAAAGAAAGTGGCATGCAATTTCAAATAAGTCCACAAAAAGTCATAATAAACAATCAGTCACAAAATCACAAAGCATAATTCATTTAAACTTGAAATTACTTGACAATTAAGGCTTTAAATTTAAGACTGAAATTTAATTATAAAATTATTCATTTTTTAATAATTCAGACTTCACAGTCCAAAATGCTCTCAGAACAGGGGAAATAGTGTGATATTCACGAAAATAGGTGAATAATATGAAAATAAATTCTTTGAAATAAAATTATTATTAGGTCCAATATTGATTTCAATATGAAACTTTAAATTCCTAAGATTTCAAGTCGAAATATATTGAATTTTCAACAAAGTAGTTGATTATTCAACTAAAAGACGAATTTTTTTAAAGAAAATAGTAGAGTCTTCAATTTAAAAAGTCGAATGTCTTAGAAAAAAGTTGACTTTTAAACACGAAATGTTAATTTTCAGTCAAATATTCTAATTAAAAAAAAAGAATAATTTTGAACAAAACCAAATAGTTAAGAACTTTCACGCAAAAGAGACGAATTTTTAACAAAGTAATTGAAGTTTTAGGGAAATTGTTGAATTTTCAACAAAAAAGATAATTTTTTACGTAAAAAGATGTATTTACAAACAAATAGTTGAACTTTCAACAAAGAAGTTAATTTTCAAGCGTAAAAGATGAATGTCCAATCCATAAGTACGAATTTTCTATCCAAAAAGGCGAATGTTTAACAAAACAGTTTCGACCAAGAAGGTTGAATTTCCAAACCAAAAATATTTGGATTTTCTTATTGGGTTCTATTAATTCAGTTCGAATTTAAACGAAAAAAAAACGAGAAAACGATGAAGAAGTGAGAAGATTGAATTTGAAAAAAATCGATTTTAAACGTTTGCGTTTTTAAAGGCTTGCTATTAGAACAAAATAAAACTTCGAATATGGATTTACGAAATTGTTTAATTGCAAACGCTATTAATTAAAAATGTTCTCAGAATAAAGCTTTCATGAAAAATTATTCAATTTTTAATGTTCTCAATTAAAATGGTACAATTTTTTATTCTTTGAATTTCAATTTTAAAGTTTAATTTTGATTAAAATTGAAACTAAGTATAGCGAACTTGTGAGAAAAAAGTCTATTACTCGCATTTTATCATAAAAGTCGCAGGATCCGAGCCCTGATCATCACATCGCGATTGTGGCCACAGGAACGGGACGGGGAAAAGAGGTTGGGCTATCACCGAATTGTCAAAACTATTAAATCGCATGGCACTACACTAAAATGCCTCAACAGCCTCGTCAGCATGCTGAAAATATGCTTAAAATTAAACATGTAAACAAAAATTGTCGGTAACGGTAATTTTTTTTACCAGTACCGACAGCACACTTTGTTCTCTAAAATTAGGTTTGGAATAGTAAAAGCATAATTATTTTGTAGTAATTCTTTATTTACTATAAAACTATGCACTGTGCCTTCAACAAATAACTGAGAGAAACTCTCAAGTGTCCAAAAGAGGATACTTTACGTGGATGTAGCGACGTCGAACAAGAAATGGGAAATAAAATACACGGTACGGCCGAGACGACGCTACATGTAGTCTATTTAAAAAATCTCGGACGAACGCCTTAAAAAAAAGGTTTCACTTTAAAACGAAAGACCGATTATTCCTGGTGCGTTGATTCCCTATTGTTACATGTATCAATCTCGATATTCTACAGAATAGTGGGTATTTGAATTAATTTAAATCTCGGCACGGATACCGCATAATACTGCAGCCACAGTTCGAAGCCCGCGGCAGATTTTTTTAGTGCTACGTTCATCATGTATTCATTCCGCAAGAGTGTTGCTCATCGATCGTCGACAACTGATCCCCAAAGGCGAGAAGAGCCTGATACAAAGTCAGTACCCGATAAGGATTTACAAAAGTTACATTCGAAGCTTAACCATTAACGCTATATACTCTTATAAATTCATGCAAAAAGGCCACTATACCTATATACTGCTCCGATCGTAATGGATACAAATCTTGAACATTTACACAATAAAGGATCGCTACTAAGTTTCTCTAGTTTCCCTCTCTAAGGCTCTTTACGTACGCAGTGTTATAAAAAAAGTAATCTTCGATACTTTTTCCCTACCTTAGCGGTATCACCGAAAAATTCTAAAATAGGATCATACACTCTCGAAATTCAAAGAAATAAGATAAGTTCGAACGAAGCTGTATTATTTACACAGTATTTACAGCTCAAATCGGCACGACCTCTGCAAAAAGCATTTCTCTGATTGACACTTCTATTCCAAATCTGAAACTGATACACAGAAACTTCATAAGACGTCGATGCTAATTTATTAAATTCAGAGAAACCGTTTCGCCAGAGCGCAGATCTGAGAATGAGAAAAAATCGTCTTAGACTCTGTCGCGTAACGCACGGAAAAAAAACTCTGGCGGCACGAAGCACAGGCTAAATACGAGATTGTTGGGCAGCTCTGAGGTTTATATAGACGCTATTCTGGATTTTCGAATATGATTGATAAATTTTCAGAGCCGATGAGCTGCCACGCACTCCAACAAGCCTTCTGATTTTCTCTTACAGATTTAGGTTGATATAAAATGCGACGCTTCATTTGGAACGCAGATCCGCTGGCGAACGCCAGTCACATTAAATTATAAAATACGCTAGCTTCATTCGTGTGTATTCACATTAACGTTTAATAATATTAATAATAATAATAGCGATTCTAGCAATAATCAACTCATAGCGGAGATGGCCTTTTTCGAAGAGAGTGGCTAACTTTCACAGTATTTCACTCCCTCCATTTGTAATTTTAAATCGCAATAGTTTTTTCTATAAGAGCCTATCTTATTTTCAACAAGTTATATGGGCAATATTAAAATAACAGCCAGCCAGCAGCGCGAAGACTATGTATCTCTTTTTTCTCATTTCCCGTCACGCCAAACAGGCTTGTCTAATATTACATTAGCCAATCGATCAACAACGTTTTGCCATCTCATTCCCATAAATTCATTACATAGAGGAAGAGTAGCCACACCGAAACGAAGGTAGAAATTAGACAGATTTTACTATTTTTCACCTAATGATGTCAGTCAACTACTCTAAAGACACATACAAGCGACTGAAGCACGCCAAGAGTGAGAAAGTTGAAAACTAATCATTAGGACACCTTCAAGTTAAAAGAAACTCGAATTGAATGTCTAAAACGACCATTCTGGCGTTGTTGGTCGTCGAAACTAACCACTTTGGCGTGGGTCGTCTAAACTGACCACTTTGCTTTTTGAGTTGGCTCCTCGTTTTAGTATGCATACGTGGTGCTATATATAAAATCAAATAGCAGATAGGTTTAGTGTATTATTTAGAATTATTTTTAAATCACTTAAATTTCTTTGAAATTCTTTTGAATTGCATGGAATACTTTTTAAATGCTTTCAAGTTCTTTGAATTCTTCTAAATTCCTCTGAATTCCTTGAATTATTTAGAATAATTCAAGGAAGTTAAAAGAATTCCATAGAATTTAAAAGCATTTAAAGCCATGCAAACGAATTCAATCTATATTCAAAGGAGTTCAAGCGAAATAAAAATAATTCTAAATAATATACTTAACCAGATAGTAATATTTAATACATCTGTCTGCTGTTTACTGCATATGTACTAAAACGAGGGGCCAACTCGAAAAACCGAGTGGTTAGTTTAGACGACCAACACCAGTGGTCGTTTTAGACGTATACTCCGAGAGAAGTTCTTCTAACATGGAGGTATCGATTAATTCCTAGTTCATTTCACAATAAAATGGTGCGAATTTCCTATTCGAAAGAATAAAACTCCAGGTATCTGTATGTTTATAAAACTACCACCTGAAAAAGGAAAAATATCGAATCTCTCGCGAGCTTAATTACCAGAAAGATTTCATTACTATTATTATTATTATTTGCCAGGTTTTGTCATTGCCTTTTGGAATGCCGAGGTATGGATAAATAATCGCAAAACGTGGTTTGCTCGACTGTCCAATGAGAAAGAAAGATATGATTAATAGGTGTCAAGAATTTTCGCGCAGGATTTGCCTCCGATGCTGATCCATTTAGATTCTCTTCTCGCTGGTTAACGAGTCGGAAGACGTTTTGCGTAGAAGGTGTGTCTCCTTTTTTTGTTTTGATCCGGTGATCTTTTGCTCCAGGTGCTGCGCTTTTTCAAGACGAAAACTAACTTCCGATAGTAGTGCAGTAAAGGAGCGGACGAATCGGAAGGTCGTGAGGTAGGGACTAGCAGTTGTTGGGATCAGGTGGGGTGACGAGGTATTCGTCGGCACGTTTATGATCTGAGAGTGCTCGCATCGTGTACGAATCCTGAGGCAATTCGCTTTTCCTTCGCAGCAGTGGTTTCGACTTATTTGTGATGGTCATTTTCTTTACCTGAAATTCAGAAAAATAACCAAAAATCAAGATTATTATCTACAATTATTAACGGTTTGTCTTTTATAGGGTGATCACTAAAATCATTAAAAAAGTCCGGCCACTTCCGGGGCAGTCCAATTTTTTTATTTGAGATTTCACGACTGGAGAGATAATAATTTTAAGTATTTAAAATAAAACACCCAAATTTACGAAAATCAAATGGAGCACCATTCTAAGTTTGAAGAGATAGAAGCATTTGAAGTTTTACAATTACAATAATTACGTTTTAATTTCAACAATTTTCATCAAAAGCGTTCAAAGTCACAAAACGGAAATAGTCACATTTCGATCAATTAAAAGTGAAGCATTGAAAATTACTCAAATATTGCGGCATTCCACTTGAATTTTCCCAATTTCACTATTGTATAATTTGAAAATAGAGGCTATACAAATTAAACGATTTTAAATTTAGGGCAATGAAAATTCCACATACTCTTAGTAAAGTATTAAAAATTGCTTAAATTTCAGGAATTTAATTAGAAATTGTTCAAGTTTGGATGATTTAAATTGAAAATATTGTCCAAATTTTGAATATTTGAATTTGAAATCATACGTTTTGGAACAATTTAAATGTAATATAGTCAAATGCCTATTAGTGTTTCCAAGTTAGAATGAAAATACAGAATAATGAAATGTTCGATTGAAACTTGTTACAATTCAAATGCCATCAATTCCAAATGATTATAAAGTTTCTATGAAACTATTTGTGTATTAGGCTTTTTTTTATTAGGCTATTTTCTAAATTTGAAAAAGTTCGAAACTTATCAAACTTAAGGCTTCCAAACATATTGAGTAATTTAAAACCGAAAATGCTTGAAACTGTACAATTTAAAATTGGAATCATCGTTTAGGGTCGACGTCCCAGTAATCGGGATGTCAATTTTTTTACTTTTTATTTAATTTGAATGAATGTAAATTCTATTTGCTATTATAAAATGCTGAAAATAAATGAGCTTTATCAAAATATGTTGCTTTTAACATACTTTTAAACAATATATTGAAATGATAACCAAGTTAGAATTTTATTCTTGAAAAAACATTCTTTCTTATAGCTTCTCACCAATTTAAAAAGATGATGGGTTTTTAATTAATGACAGCTTGTTTTCTCGGAAGAAAGATTCGGTACAACTTGACTTCGTCCAATTTTGGAAAAAATTTATTTTAATGATTTCTTGAACCATTAAATAATTTTTTTTCTAAAACTTGGATTAAGTCTAGTTGTAGAGGATCTTTTTCCCGAGACAATAAGCTATCATTCATTAAAATCGTAGATTATTATTATTATTATCCTACTATTAAGCCAAGTAACTCGATCGACTCTGGCCTCGTTATACTACCGATGATCAAGGAATGTATATGGAAGCAATACAAAAAATTCGGCCAAAAATATAATTTTTTACATTTAAATTATTTTGGAATGTTTTAATTTTTTTCATGAAAGCTAATGTTTTCTCTTTTGAACGATACTATAAATAATAATACTATTGCAATTCTTGAAACTAAAATTATTTATTCTTTTGACCTGCTTTTTTGTGTCCGCAATGCATACACACATACATACCCATAGGCAAGTTAAATAAAAGCTTGCAAAATTTACTTTAGGTTCATGTTTGTTAAAAATAAGTTCATTTAAGATTATAATGTCTTTTATTTTACAATGAATAGCACTAATAATAGAACTATGCTTTTCACTGTTCAAGATAAAATTCCATCTCAAACATTTTGTTTTCGACGAAGATTTATTTGTATTATGCAATAAATGCTTCAAACTTCATAAAACCATAAAAACACTTTTATACACAAATTAAAATACATCTTTTAAATTCTACCTACTCTTTCTAGGTCTGATTTTTGGCATCAGATAACATATTGCAGTTTAACCATTCTCAATAGAATGTATAAATCAATACTTTCAACATTTAAATTAATATTAACACTACAAAAATATTTTTCAGTTATAAACATTGTATGTGATGTATCGGCCTACAAACTGTAAAAAATACGAATTTAAAACTTTATTTAACCAGAAAAAATGAAATTATGTTTCAAATTGATTTCTAAATATAGCAGAAAAAAATTCGAAAAATTCTTTCTGGCTAAACAAATTTATAAATTGCAATATAAATTACGAAGGTATTCAAATATTTAGACAGTTAAATTTAATACAACAGGATTTAAAAGTTCAAATTGCGAAACCCCGAAATAAATTTCAACGTTACTCAAATCAAGAAGCTTTGACTGTAATAAACTCTGTATTTTAAATCATTCGAAAATAAAATCTTTCAAGAAGAAAAACATTAAATTTGAAGTCTTTAAATTCAAGTGCATTAAATTTACGTATCTTCATGTTAAAAAACTTTTAGAGTCAAGAGCTTATTGATTACTATAAAGAAAACGAAAATTAGAATTACTATAAAAATAATAAACAAACCTCTTGAGCCTTTGCTTCTATCTTTTCTAAAGTCAGCGGAGCTTGGTCGTTTTCACCATCCTCATCCGGCGGTGGACTATCTACTTGCTGCGTCGCCGAATAAGGTTGATTTTGTGCCCCCTTCATAGTCAAATTATAATTCGGATGCCTCATAGCCAAAGCTTCCACCTTGGTCCACGCTTCGTCCCTCTCCTTCAGAAGTTTCTTTTCCTTCTGACGATCCTTTCAAAGAAAGGCAATCATATTTTAACTGTTTTCTCACAATGCTTCAAATCAAAACGGGATGGTAACTCAAACTTAAAACAAAATTCCAGGCTATTTACCGGGTTTCCCGGTTAACTTTTAAAAATTCTCAGCGTTTACATTAATAATTATTCAATAATAATTGCCTTATTATAAAAATGTTGAAAATAATTATACAGTTTATAACTTCAAGGTCAAAAATATAATGTAAATTCTTTTAAAAGTTATTTCGTACTTCACAGCTCTCAAAGCACGAAAAATACGGCGATTTTTCAATAAAACAGTGGAATAATAAGGGACTGAATTCTTTAAAATAAAATTAATGTAGATACCATATTCCTAAGATTTCAAGTCGAAATATGTTGCATTTTCAACAAAAGAATTGAGTTTTCAAACAAAAAAAAAACAAAAAAACAAAAAAAACAAAAATTATTTTTCAACCAAACAGTTGCATTTACAAACATGAATTCTGGACCAAAAATATGATAGTAGATTTTTCAATTAAAAATAATTCATTATTAACCATAAAAGATGAATTTTCAACTAAAAAAGAAGACTTTTCTATCCAAAGATGAACTTTCAATCCAAAAGAACCATATTTCTATTCAAGAAGACGAATGTTGCATTTTTCACCAAACAATATGAGCTTTTAACAAAATAGTTGAATTTTCAACAAAATAATATAATATAATCAACCAAATAGTAGAATTTTTAACCAAAAGAGATGAATTCTGAACAAAAAATATAATAATAGACATTTCAAATAAAAAGAATGAACTTTTAACCAAAAAAGATGACTTTTTAACAAAATAGTTGAATTTTTAACCACAAGAGAGGAATTCTGATCCCAAAATATAATAGTAGACTTTTCAATGACAAATAATTCACCTTCAACACAAAAAACTACTTTTTTACCAAAAGATGAATTTTCAATCAAAAAGGACCAATTTTCTATAAATGAAAAACAATAGTTGAATTTTCGACCTAAAACCGGAAAATACTTTACCAAAAATATAATAGTAGACTTTTCAATTTAAAATAATTATCTATCATCCAAAAATAGTTGGATTTTCTTATTGGGTTCTATGAATTCAGTTCTCAGTTAAGCGCAAAAACGAGAAAAAAAGGAATTCTTCAAAAAATAGGAGAATAGGGGAAAGAGTATGAAGTCTGTGGCTAAATAAATGCACTGAAAATTCTGGGCAAGTAAGCGACTGGTGTTATTTCTAAATATAAATTGCGACATTTCACAAGGAAAGAGTCATTTTGTCGATCATCGTTTAGGAGATATTCGAGTTTTTGTAGCCCAGGATCTTAATAAACATTTTGAATTTTCCGAAATCACCGGAAGTGGATAAATTTTATATTTGAAGACAAAATATATAACGCGTGAGCTTATGACACTCTATAACTTCAAACCAGCTTCTCTCGAAAAGCGGGTTTTCAATTTATTTGCATTAAAAGTATCCCTCAATTTACTTTGTATGTTAATTATTAATAACTGATTATATAAATTTCGGTTACCTATGCAATTATTATGTAAAATATCTAAAAAGGAAGTTTTCGTTCTCAAATATAAAAGAAACTTTAGTATTTGAACGATTCATAAAATGATGTTTGATATTTTAACGGAGATGGTTGGTTATACTGAGTACAATTCCAACACACATTTTTTGGAAGTGTAAGACGATATTTATTGCAAAAGTAAAAATAAATTAAAAAAATTCCCGGCTATTTCTCAGTGCCCAAAATTCCAGACTAATTCATGTTTTTTCCGGTCAGTGGCCACCTTACGAAATACAAAGCAAAAAAACTCAACCACTTACCTGGCAGTATTGTTGTGAGCATTCGTCAAACACTTTTTGATTCATCTCCATGAAAAGCTTTAACGCGTTGTAAATAAGTCCGTGTATTGTTTTGTTCCAATGATTTCTCGAATTCCTGTACAACGCTGGGTACATAATCGGTAAAATTACAGAATAATTATCCGATATCAGCGACATAATGTACTCGTTGTTCCAATAGTATAGAGCTCTCTCAGCCACCTAAAAACAACAGATAAAATAATGTAATATAAAGAACTTACTTTTAAATAAGTTAATTTTAATTTTTATGTTTTAATTTCATACGCAATTACTAATTAAATTCCAATTTGTTTAAATACCTGGAAATGTGGGGATGATACACATTTGGCCAATTGTCTGAAGAGTGGGTCCATGACCTTTTGAAATTCGGCGGGTTCTATGACGTCTAAAATCTCTTCGAGTTCGTTGAGGAACATTACTTCCTTGGGAGAATGAGTCTTTGGCCAAAACTTCAAGAGATTTCTGATAACTGGTTCAGTCAAGGATGGATCTTTCTCCAAAAATTGGACTACGCAGTAAGCCAACTGCGGATGATAGACCGACAAAGACTTTGCTTTGTGAAGAGGTAGAAGAACCTTGAGCAAAAATACCTTATGCTCCTCTTTCAAAGGTAACGCAAAGCCGTTGATGATGCTGAAAAATTCGAAATATTTTAGGTACTCGATCTCAGTACTTAATACCTTTTTTAAAATTTGCCCATCTAAAATGCAGGGTGTAGATTCAGTCCACGACGTCCGATTTCCAGTTTCTCCAGATTAGACTTTTTAAATTTCTAACATGATTACAAATAATTCACATTTAAGGAGGAGGAACCTTAAATTCAGAAGCTTAAAAATTCAACAAATTCAAAATAGCATTTCCTGAAATAAAGCAACTTAAATTTTTTAACATTAAAAATAATGTATTTTAAATCGTAGCATTCGAAACTGAATAATTTCAACGTTAGTGTCACTTAAAATAGAAGAGTTAATTTCAAATCAGAACGTTGATAAATGAAAAGTTTCGTAATCAAAAATTCACATTTGAGTTTTTTAATTTTTAATCAATTGAAATCTCAAAAGCTTAAAACTGAAAAATGTTTAATTTGAAGAATCTAAAACTGTAAGCACGTATATGATTTTAAATAGCATGGATAGAGAAAATAACAATTCAAAGTAAAAAGGGTTTAAAATATTATGGATACGAAAAAACAGGTCTCGGATGAAAATATTTAGTTATACTTTCTAGAATTATAATATTCTTATTGATGGTATCGTTTTAAAGAGAAAAAAATGTAATATTAAAATATTATTTTTTTAACCGTAATTTTTACTTATCGTTTCTGAATAATTAAAAAAACATTTATGGGAGTTTTTCAATGAGAGCTTATTTTCTTGGGAAATGATTCTCTACAACTTGATCTTATTCAAGTTTTATTAAAATTGCATTATTTCTAAAAATTTGATAACAAACGATAAGTGAAGAAAGTTTGGTAAAAACTAAGATTTTGTATATAAATCATTTTTGCGTTGTCTTAATATTTTCAGGAAAAAATAATTTCTTTTCTTTTAAACGATACCATCAATATTAATAATGTTGTTAAACTTCTTTCTCCGAGAACTCTTTTTAGTACCTATAATATCTTAAAAGTTCCAAATAAAACTATTTGTTAAGTTTATAGTTTTGTCATTTATAAGGAGGAACATGCGCAATTTATAGATCATAATAATAGCGGGCAAAAAAGTTGCAAATACTTTCTTATAAAATACAAAAAAAAGTTCGCAAGATAACTTATTTCGTGAGAATTCCATAATACTACAAACTACATATATTAAAAATGAACAAGAAATATTTTTTCACTGTCATAAAGTGATAATTATGCACTGAAACATTTCCACAACGGCTTTTAACTCGTATACATGCAATTAAATATGATTATTAAAGTTTCATTGACACGACAAAATCATGGTGGGGTTTGACAACTTAACGGAAATTGGATGCAATTTGACTTATTTTTTGGTGTGTTATCATGTTGGTACCCCTGCTGGAATTTAAAACATTCAATGAGTTGGTTTCCCATCAAATTGACGTCCTCATGCAACGTTACCAAATTGCACGCCAATTGTCTCCAACAAATTGACTTATACCACTTGAAAATTAATTATTATATATTAATCGATGGTGAGTTTTCAGTTTATTAATTTTTATGACTTTTAAAAAGAAGTTTCTTCTCGTGATCAGTTTTCTGATTAAAGATCTTGGATTTTCGAATAGAAATTTCCGAATTATATGATTCTGCTAGGTTAGGTACATAAGACACAATGTTTATTTAAAAGCTTATATTTTCTATACAAGGTGGTAAAAAATTCTTATTTTCTGTAGAATGACTTGGAATTAATACAAGTTTAACATATTTCAATGGCATTACAAAATCTTGGATTTCACTATTGCATGTTCCTTCTAAATGTTGAAAAAGTTCAAAACTTTTCAATCGTAAAGAGAAGGAACGAAATTCCAAGATATTTCAATTCTACCAATTGTCGGTACGACCAGCGCCAGTACTATTAAAAATCGCTGCTGACTTTGAAACTTGTTCAAAAAAGGAGCACGGAATTTAAAAAGCAAAACAGTTGTTAAAATTATAAAGTTCCGTATCGAATGAACTCTAGTAGAGATATTTTTGACCTTTTGAAGAAAATAGATAACGTGAGAAGTTACAAAAAAAATGCAAGAATTTTTCGAATTTTGTAACTCGACTTATCCAACTTGTGGCATGACCTAGGAAAATTGTAGAAGAAATCTGAAATTTATACGATACAGTCTCTGAAGTCTCATCTTTAATTTAAGCTAATAAAACTTTTTAAAAAACTTGACGGATTCTTGAGAGACGACTAAAAATGTTCAAGCGTGTCTGCGCCGAGTAGTGAGCCTCGTCGACAGCGGTGGTCTTGGGACATCTTTAGCCTATCTTGAGAACCCGTTAGGATTTTTGAAGTTTTCTTCGCTTAGATTAAAGATAAGATTCCAAAGATTACGTCCTGTGAATTTTAGTTTTTCCCATAAGTTTCCTAAGTCATAGTCCGAGTTGAAGTTTAGGAACAAAATCTGATAAATTCTCGGCGATCACGGCTCTCATGGCTGACAGCGGTAATTGCCGACTGAAACTTTACATTTGAGACTTGAATATTTTTTGTCGTAGCTCGAGAACCAGTGAAGATTTTATAAGTTTTATCAGCTTAAATTAAATATAAGACTTCGGAGAATATGTGATATGAATTGCAGATTTTTGCTATGACTTTCCTAGGTCGTGCTACAAGTTGAAGTCGAGGTACAAAATTCGAGAAATTCTTACATTTTTTTTAATTTCTCAAGTGGTCTATTCTCTTTAAAAAGTCAAAAATATCTCTATTAGAGGTCAATTGCCGCGGAATTTAATAAGATTTGCAACGTTTTTTTTTAAGTTTCTCGCTCCTTTTTAGAACGAGTAACCATGTTTCAAAATCAGCAGCGATTTTTAATAGTAATCGTGCTGGTCGTACCGACAATTTCTGAGGGTAATTTATATTGAATAATTATTATTATATATTAAAATATTAAATAGTATTGAGTATATCGTGAAAGTTTTCAAATCGAAATATTTAACATGTTAAAATGATAAAATTTTAATGTTTACAGGTTCGCGTCAATTTACCTTGAAAGCAGTTAAAAAAACTCTTATTTAAAAACACGATTTAAAATATTGAATTAGGACTGAGGATTTAGTTTGAAAAATCAAAACTCGTATCTCTAGTCTTCAGGGATCAGTTAATACCGGATCTCTTTAACTCTTTTCCTTGATCTTATCTAATCGACAACACTTCAAAAATTCAAAGATACAAGTCGAGCTTATTGATAACTGATTAATACAAAAGATAGAAAGATTTAATCAGCGCAAAACTGCTTGTTTCAGAAAAACTCAGGCCTTTGACTTTGACTTCTCTCTCCATATTGATAAAACAAAAAAATCTGAAAGTGGGTCAAGGTCGTCGTTATCTTATTTTCAAATTTAAGTCGTTTAAATATACTTGAATTCACATCACCTTCCAAGAATTTCAAGCAGCTCAGCGATTCCGTTGTGATGCTCCGTCTCGTATATAAACTTGTAGAAAACGTTGTTTATTTGCTTTCGAATATACGCTCTGAGGCCAAGAAACTTTCCATAGATTCTGTGCAGCGTCGTTTTAAGAAAATCTCTCTCCCGTGGGTCTTCGGAGTCAAAGAGTTCAAGGAGCTGCAGAATAAATTTGTGATCGATGTAACGCTTTGCGATTGAAGGCTGGAAGTCCTGAGACTCCAGGAGGTGCAGGAAAAATTCGTAAACCAACTGCAAATGAGGCCACGCTGCTTCTAGAGTTGGTTCGTCCTCTTCTGGATCGAATTCCGCTCCATTGGGATTCGACGAAGGGGGCAGAGTTCGAAAAAGGTTCACTGCAAACTGAAAATAAAAAGGTGGAAGAAATTAAACAGAGTGTCTATCAGACTGATGATTTTAAATTCTCAGTCATTTCACAGTTTTCTCTCGGTCAATTATTCGTTTTTTTTTCTGGAAATTATATTTCTTTTTGAAATTTTCATGTCCTAACTAAAAAGTTTTATTGTTTTGGAAAATTCTCTCGTGCAAGACAGAATTATAATTCTTCTCGAAAATTCCCTCTTCCGAGTTACAATTTCAATTCTTTTGCAAAATTCCTTGTTCCAGATCGGAATTATAATTTTTATCGGAAATTCTTTGATCCAATTCAGAATTAGATACGATTCGAAAATTTTCCTGTTCCAACTCAAAACTATAATTTTTCTCAAAAATTCACTATTACAACTCAGAATTATAATTCTTTTCAAATTCAGAATGACAGATATCTCTTCCAAAATCCCCTGTTTCAAATCATGTGTATACAATTTCACGAGCTTATTATAAATAACGTTTTTTTCAGTCCTTGTAAATATCTAAATATGTAAAAATGACTATTTTTTGTTTTGAGAAAGTAATCAAGGAGATAAGGAAGGAAACAAGAAGACTCTTCATGAAAATAGGGAAATATATTCTTTTACGTAAAAATAATGTGGGTACTATATTTAATTCAATTTAAAACGCTTCAAATTCCTACTTTTTCAAGTAAAAATATTGCATTTTCAACACGATAGATGAATTTTTAACTAAATAATTGAATTTTTAACCAAATAATTGAATTTTTAACTAAGAAAATCAATTTTCAACCAAATAGTTGAACTTTTAATTAAAAAAGATACATTTTCAACCAAAAATATAATAATTAAATTTTCAGTTGAAAAAATTGATTTCGAAAAAGAAAAAACGAATTTTCAACAAAATAGTTAAATTCAGTAACATAAAGCTACTTTGAAAAAAAAGGAAAATTGTTATTTAATTTAATATTAAAATCGAAAAAAACGCTGCAGAAAAAATGGCCTGACATTTCCAGGCTTTTCCAGGTATATAAAAATTCTATGACAATTGCAGGTTTTCCAGGTGAGTAGACGCCCAGAGTTTTTATATTTTTATTTGAAAACGTAAATCTTTGTTTTTGATAAAAAAAATATATTTACAATTTCTAATAAATACTAATGTGCAAGTTCGAGTGTACATCGCATTTACAGTTTACACACTTTAAAGATTTCAAAATATAAAAAACATGGCAAACATCACCTATAGGTTATCGCCACTATCAACAATACAGTTTTTTTCATTGTTCGTTTCGTGATTGAACAAACTGACAGTAATAAAATATTAAAACACTTTTAATATTCATTTTAGTACAATTAAATGAAAAATCCCGGTCACTGAATCAAATTCTCAGTAATTTTCCGGCTTTTTCCCTAGTGAACAAAATTCCCAAACTTTTCTCAGTTTTCTGGTCAGGTAGACAACCAGTTAAATGAATTTTCTTCTTATCTTTGGCCAATTCTAGAAAAATGGATTTTATTTCAAAGAAGTGGAAAGTTATTTTTAGCTGAATTTGATCAAGGGATGATTTTCTTCAAAATTCAGAATTCTATTTCATAAAATTTTCTACACTACTCACCATATTTACTGCTTCTGGATATATCGCTTCGGTGATAACGTTCCTGTTTTCGGTGACATATTCGACCATTTCGTGTAGGGCCCCACGTTTTACTTCCTTCCATTTTAAATCAGAAAGGGGATCAGATTCAAAGTCAAAAAGAACACAACACTGGCGAAGTTTTTGAATAAAAAGTTCTTCCCTCTCGTTACCCTGTTGCGCTTCTGTAAATAAAAACGAAAAATTAGGAGTCTATGTATTTATAAAAATTTTTAGAGATACAAATAAAAAAATTAAAGTTCACATTAATAAAAAATGATTGATCTTCCTTCTGATATTTTCAAATCAATTTAAAAGTAATTCTCCTAAAACTACTAGAGCTGAAATAAAATTTGTAAATAATATTTTTAAATCAAAACAGAATTAGGATCTTATAAAGATAAAAATAGTTCTCAGTACAAGAAACTTATACTTGACACGAATTTAAAATCGATTATTATCTACTGCAGATTGATAAAAATAAAACCATGCCACGTTCGGAGACGATTTATTTACTTCGTGACATTTGAACCGAATAACTAATGTGCCACTGCAAGTGAATATTTGTTGCTTAAAAAAAATGTTCCACGGACAACATATGAATGAAAATTTACGATTCGATAAATGCATACTTTATTTAAGAAAAAAGTATGCAAATTCATGAAAATATTGTTTTCCTATTGCTTCAAGTTTTCTATTATTTTATCTATACAAATTATTTTCAAATAATTTCACAAGAATTTTCAAATATTTCATGCGATAAGGAATGATTCTTTAACATATATGTTTCGTGCAATTTATGCACATAAATAAATAGTTCCTGAATTTTGAAGAGGGTAATCAAGAACTATAAACCAAATTTCTGTTTACTTTAGAGTTAAAAATTTATTTAGAAAATATATATTTGAAGACCAGTTGTGAAAAAGAGACTGCTAGACATCATTTATTGGAAAGATTCCAGGATTATGAGAAGAAGTTGAATGTGATTCATAATCGTGTTTAATAATTCAGAAAGATTGTTTAAAAAAGATTAGAGATAATAATGATGAATAATAAATTCGTAAGTCTTGTATGTTTTATGATCAGAATCTATTTTTATCCCCTTATTTGCTCATTGTATATTGCACTAGAAACTCATACTTAATTCTTTCGCATGCAATTATTATATTTGGAAATGAAGTGAATAAAATACAATAAGATTAATTCATTTGTACATGGCTTCGCAGGAGTGCCTTCTCACCATGCAGATTAAATAATCGCGCAATTTTAAACATTTGCATGGAACTTTTGAAAAACAATCGAAAACGGCGGTGCATTAATGCACACAAATTAATTAAACACAATTAAATTAATTAAACACAATTAATCACAACTGCTGCTTTAAGACTTTTTTATTCTGAAAAATGTGACATCGCATCCGGAATGTTCATACAAATTTTTATAGAAATACATAGTAAATTATGTACAAAAAAAATATTTTTCTAATTCAGTAATAATAGCTCCGCGAATAAAAATGAAAAACGAAAGGTAGAAACTAATGAAAAAGCCGATGACAATCTAAAACGTCTTAAACGTTTACACACCAAAAAACGAAAATTCAAAAATAACAGGGACAGCTGAAAAAAGAAGAAAAAATATATTCCAGGGGCAGAATTTGTCCACAAAATCTTGAAAAAATAAACAAACAATATTATTAAATTGAAGAGTTTTTTAAAGTACTGAAAGCAATTAGCAAAAAGAAAAAAGACTGAATGTAATGAAAAGGAAAGTTTTCGAGGCTATATATTCTATCATTATCCAATTTGTATTACTTTTCCAAATTATTACTACATATCTTGCATATAGTTTCTCCTAAAAATGAACAATATAAATACAACTAACCGCTTTAATAATCAGTCTAACGTCTCCTACATGTGATATAATATTAAAATCATAATTATTTAACCATTTTGGGAATTTTTTTTCATTGGTACAATTTATTTTCTAATGATAGTATATACAAGATAAAAGGCACGAATCATCGAGTACGCTCCTATTTTCTTTTTTTTTTGTCATTTGTTTTGATTTTGTTTTGTTTCAGAGTTTTAACTGAGACATACTCATTTACCTTTTACTCAGAAAAATACATATTCAAGTCAATTCTTTTCTGGACAAATGGTTCACACTCAGTAATTGGTTTCTTTTCCCCATTATCACCTGGAAAATTATCCATTACAGTTCAGTCTTTTTCTTTTCGTTCATTGCTTCCAGTACTTCAAAGACCTCTCCAATTGAAAAATACACTCGACTCGCGATTCTGGGCCGGCCTCGGGTCTGGGTGGCCCAGAATCGGATGCGTTTATTTCATTTCAACACTCAGGAGCTCAGGACCGCATATTTAGTTTCTGAACCCGGCACCTTAGTATTTTCACCAGTGCTGCCAGACCAGCCCTATCCGACCGCGTGCAAAAGCGCTGGCTAAAGTTTGATGCCAGCCGCGAACTAATCCGCTGGCGGCGCAGCTGCGCTTCTTGCTGACAGATACATTAGGCTATATGACAAATTCAAATAAAAAATGAAGTATTAATGAAAAAAATA
>JAABKJ010007138.1:0-21241 GCA_011634705.1 Andricus grossulariae
TTGATTGCTCAAAACAAAATGAGTTTCTTAAACAGGCTTCAGTGGATGTGCGATTAGAATTTGAATCAAGTACCAATCTTCTCGCTAACACAGCAGTCTATTGCCTAAGCTTACATGATCGCATTGTCCAATACCAATCAATCAGTGGTATTGTGAAGAAGCTGTGAGGTGGTGGGGGTTATGCTGAGTGGAGGGGTGATGCTGAGTGGAGGGGGAACAGTGTCAGCAAGGTATAAAAGAGCTGATTTTCGCCAGAAAAATCACTTTCAGTCAAGATGGACTACGTTGTGAATATTCAAGGCTTCAAGCGACCATACAACGACTTTGTCTTCAAGGAGTTGGCTATTCTCCCCCTCCACGATGATGCTCAACCTCTAGTCTTCCTCTTCGAACCAACCTGCAGCTGGAGTTCACTACCTGGACGATACAAGGGTGAAAATGTATGGCTGCTCTACAATTACAATGGAATAAACTGGACTGCTGGTGACGTACCCTATGAAGAATTAAGACCTATACTTCGAAAAATATTAGCAAGCGCACGTACAGTATATATAAAAGGTTTAGAAAAGAAAAGATGGATAGAAAAATATGTATGAAATGTACCGAATCTGGAGGATTTTAGCTGCCCTTCTATCAAGGAACTTCAATTAAAATCATGTATACCTGTATGCTCACACCATACTCAACACAGTGACAGTTGTGCAGTAAATAACTTCATGATTCTCAGAAAATGGATTTTGAATAAATAAGCAATGACAAATGTATCTACAAGTGTAGATGAAGTTGACAACACTACACTTGCAGATGTTTATAATCAATGTGAAATCTATACTTAAAAAAAAGTTTAAGATTTTTTTTGTAAAACTAGGTTGAGTTTTTTTGATGAATAAATGTTTTTAAATGGTAAGAAATATGTGAATATACTTCCCATCCTATTAGTTCTAAGACAATTCAATTATTTTTAACTTAATTTTACTAGTTTAATTAAAACAATTGAGTCACTTTCAATTTCTTTCATAAATATAACTTTTCTCTTTTCTTGTCTTTAGCGCATGCGCAATAGAATATATTTCTTTGCGCAGTCTCTAAATTAGAGTGGGAGTAGTGAAGAGTGGGGGCAGCTTCCTATATAAGTAGGGTTTCTGAGCTATTTTCTTCATTCCAACGTTTCCGAGGTTGACTGAAGCTTCAACTGGAACATAACCTCTAACGCTTCATCATCAGGAGTATGGATCTCAAGAAGATCAACACCGTTGGCCGCATGGAGGGATTCCTGCCGACGAAGCCGCTGTCCGAGTTGACTCCTAGACATAAATATCCTGTGACGAAGATCCTGAAGGTTCAAACCAAGTATGGTGCCAGAATCATTGTTGAGCTGGATGATACATTCAGCACATTTTTACCTCCAAGTCTCCTGAAAGTTTTCGAAGATGGCACCCTGGAGGAGACGCAGGAAGCTGCATCCTCGAGGCAGCTTTATCTGCGATATATTCGCAAACCTTTTGATGATGTAGAATTTAAGCATGTATCTTAAACTGTATATGAGATGACTCAATAAATCATACATAAGTGAATTAATCTAAGCATAAAAACATGCAAAGAAAGCTAAGCAAATAGTTTCAGATTGCTGTTGAATAAAAATTTAGATTAAACGAATAAAACTATGTGTATTTAATCCTAATTCCCTATCCTGCTAGAATAAGTAAATAAATTAATTAGTTTATTATTCGAGTTATTAATTATTTTTTTCTAAATTTGTTTTTTCCTTAATTTAATTACATTTATTTTGGATTAATTATTTTTAACTTAGTTACATTAGTTATAAGATATTCTATTTAGTTAGAAGTTATTTTTTAATAACTTTTACTTCAGTGTGCGCAAAGAAGATATATTCTGTTGCGCATGCGCCAAATCTTTGAGAAAATCTAACCGTGGAGTACTGAGTTACGTCATCAGTTATTTACACGCGATTGATAAGATAGGCTCCTGATGTGGTGACTGAGGCTCAGTCTATAGCTGAGGATGTGTACTTTTAACGGCCGATGGTAATTACCTGACGTTGGTAACTGAGGCTGGTACATAACCTTAAACAACTTGGAACAGAACCTCATAATGCTTACTTTGCAAGAATCTCCATTACCAACCCCACTCTTTATCTTTTTACCTAAATTAGTTTTTTCCTTAATTCAATTAAATTTATCTTGGTTTAATTATCATCATTAACTTAGTTACGTTAGTTATAAGTTATTCTATTTAGTTAGAAGTTATTTTTTAATAACTTTTACATAACCTTCATTAATAACTTAGTAACTTCATTAGCATCTACGATTGGAATTACATTCCAAGATGGCTGACATGCACTAAACCTCACTTTTTAAAAATTGATTTGTTTTTATAAATTAATCCCTTCACAATAGCCATACAGTCTGAGCGCGCGAAATTCAAATTGATCAAATGTAGGTTGATCCAAGCTACTGTATTAAATTGCACATGCGCAGAGTTCAACGTGGAGGTTAGATCACTGATATTTTCTTCCACTATTTTGATTGGAACTCTCCATTTCGAAAAACGCTAAAGTATAAATTGTCGTTCGAAAACTATTGCACCCTCTCTGTTCAACTCACACGATAGAAAGAGAGACGTTTTGAAACCTTCGTTTCGAATTCTCATGCATCTCGTTGTTCATCTCGCATGGTAGAAAGAGAGTTCCGATTGATGTTAGACATCGATGTCTCAGTGCAGGAAATCTCGGCGCGGTGCAAGGATGTGGGGGGGGGGGCACTTGCAGATACAGGGGAATGTTACATCTTTACAGTTGTATAACATTCTTTTTACTTATAGTTAAATAGTTTATGCATTAAATGTTTTATCATTAAAATACGTATTTAGATTCCTATCTTTTTAAATATATTTTAGAGCATTGAGATGTTAAGATAAGTAGCTATATAGTTATATCTTAGTCCATAAAAATTATAAAAAATGACTAGGTAATCTCAGCGCAGTATATGTAGAAATAGGGGAATCCTGCGTATAACGTAGACGCATGACATTTGCAGGGATGTGTCAACAGGTGGCGCGACCCCTCGGTCCCTTGCAGGGATGTGCCAACAGGTGGCGCGACCCCTCAGAAAGTGGCATCGTATCCCCATAGCCCTACTACTTTTGTCATATGTAACATTTTCTACATGTTTGCCTTACATGAGTATAAAGACAAAGCAAAATTGTCAGTCAAGTCATGAATAGAGATTTGGAGTTTTTAAATAATTAATTGACCTGCATAGATTTTTTCTTTTTTGATGTCGTCTTGTTACACTTATTAGTTATTTGTGACACACAGGTAGAAATTTAGTGTATATTTAAGATACTAAAAATGCTAAAGTTTCTCCAATAACAAGTATAGTGTAAATGTTTCTGCATGATTTTGTTAGTAGCAGTGTATAACGTTTCTTATATTTTAATATTTTTCAATAAGGTAAGATATTTTGAGAGATTCTTTGAGTAAATAACTTGCAACCTGATAAAATAACAGAATTTTAGATTATTTAAACAATTTATTCAAAGCGAAGTGATATGAATCACCCAGCTGAATACATATTTTGTTGAGCAATTTATGCTATGGGAAGTATAGAATATTCTAAACATTATTTTTTGCTTCACTAATTCCAAATTCGAACTTCAAATTTCGAAATTTAGAATAGGGGATCAAATATGGCACATTGAAATGATAAAAACTGATTCGACTAACCATTACTACTCGGGAGGTTTTCCGCTTACTGATTAAGAATAAAAAAAGGATCATTTTTTTTGCAGGGCATTTTGCTCCAACGATCATTTGACTCTCCAGATCATAATGATCCGTCCAGTCGAATCATTTTCATCTGCTTTCAGAGTAATTTGCCAGACTAAACAAAATGGCTCGAATCAGATCGTTATGATCTGAAAAGTCGATCATTCATTCCGGCCGATCAAAATGCTTTTGATTTCAGTATCATTTTTGTTGCATATCAAAATGGTATTGATTTCGGTATCATTTTGAATTTTTTGTTTACGCAAGATAAACATTGCAAAATTTGAAATGGCGAATGTGTACTCCGTGCCGAATTCACAAAAAGCAAATATTCGTTGATCTTACACAACCTATTACACATAAAAAAAAGAATATAAAACAGATATTTTGCTCGAGAAACTTTTTTTCGAAGAATATCTAATAAAACCCATCGAAACTACAGATAAAAGTCTTAATTGGCGGAATTAATATTTGCTTAAGTTTCGGTTTTAAGTAATAAACGACGTTTCAGTAATTGTATGTGTATGCATATATCGTTTACACAATATTATTTCCCCTTCGAACGAGAAACAAGAATAATGAACTTCAAATATAACAGTAAAATAATTTGTATCCCCTAAATTATAACCAGACAGTATAATCACATAGTTGAAAAATATTCCATTCGTTTTATTTCTCTATTGAAAGACAATGAGGTTCGCTCATACTTTCTCTTAACTTTAGTGGTTCTCCCGGATTTTATTGGTAAATATAATAATATTGTATAATATTTAGTATTCAATTTTGATTATTAATTAAATTACATTTATTTATTAAATTATCGTTTTAATAGCACATAGGACTTGACTGAATTTTTTTTAAGGAAACTATGAAAATTTCATAGAGCCTCTTACTTAATTCCTCAAAAATTTAATGAAATATCTGATTTTTCGTAGATATAATTTCGACGCCCCTATTCCATATAGCTCCAGGTCGCGTTTAAGCGGTGGTTCGCGCCACGTGCATCGTCTAAATGCGACGTAAAGTGGTACACCGCCTTAACGTGACGTGCTGTCGATTTTTAAAAAAAAATCAATACTTTCATCCTAAACTGCGAACCGAAAAATATTTCTATGTAAACATCTGCGATGAACGTTAATTGACATTAAATATTACATAGATTAAATCGTGCTCGCGAGATACCCTACTAAAAATCCTACATAGTAAACTACATAAGAAACTATGCGGGAACTGATATGGGATTCTTTTTTGAAGTCCTGTCTCAAATTACGATCTGAGATAGGATGGGAAATATTTGTGGGTTTCCACATGGGTTCTTATATGAATACCGTTTCGGAAACCCATGAATTGCTCCTACATGAAATCAAACATAGGAATATGTATATTTTTTTAAAATGAAATATACTTTAGAAGATTTAGGTGTATATTTGGCTATCCTATAAGAACCCCAAAAATACTGCGCAGTCGTAGTTTTTATAGAAAAGCTACGGGGGGAGGATTTCGAGATGGAGCCCCCCGCAAGGAAAAAAACAACTCCAAAGGAATTAAAAAATTACTAAAAATACTCTGACTCTGACATAACCAAACTGACGAATCTACTTTACCTGCACTAGACTTAATTCAATTCTGCCTACATAGGAGGTGCGTCAGTTTGTTCTACCCGATTAGCGGAGTAGGAGGTTTAATATTTTTAGGTCGAGATGCAAGTTAACCGAGTGAATTTAAGTGCGCATGCCGGCAGATAGAAATAATTTTCTTGCTCAAAGTGCTCATGCCTGGCGATATAAAATCATTTTTCCTGACCGAAGTACGCATTCTCAGCGATAGAAATTATTTTTCTTTCTTGGAGTGCGCATGTGCGGCCAGAGAATTGGTTTTCTTGAAGAAAAGACTCCCTTTGGACACAGAATACAGGCATCGAAAGGCTTACTTCCGGGGCATGTGTTGCAAAAATATGCTTACACATAAAAAAGTTCGTATTTATGCCTGATACATGCCCTTAAGTATTACAAATAAAGGATCTCGACGTTCCTATGTCCCTTTGCAGAATTAAGTGGACGCAGGCGCATTCAGGCCAACTTTCCTCCTGCCATAAGGGCCGATAATTCTTCTGAGAGACAGGGCAACCATTCTCCTGACAGACCACCCAATGATCTCGGCGGAGCGATTATAAATCACTATCGTCTGCTGAGATTCCTGTATTAGCAGCAAATTGTTACGTCGTTGTTTGGAACATACGAAAAAATGTTTACAGATGATTTAATTAGATATTGTGTAAACATAGGATATGAAGGACCTTGGCCTCATCCCAGAAGATCCAGAAGCAGATCCCCGAGAAGAGAAAACCGAAATAACCCAGAGGATTGAGTAGTTACGATCGATAATTCGTAAAATTTGCTAAATAGATTCAATATGTAAATTACATATTTACTTAGCATATAACGTAACTTTGTAATGCATAGCTAAATCCATTTAGTAAATTTCAAGCAAATTTATATGTAAACTTTACGGTTCAGACTCGAGACTCTTGCGTCACTTGGTTTCAGCGCTGCCTCTCCGAACTTTCCGGTTTAAATATGCCTGCTTATAACCCTGATCGCCCACATGATTAATTCGAGGGCCTACTAATTAAGAAATCTGGAAATCTTAAAACTGTGAATGCGGTATCTAGGGCGGCATGCTCCTGAACAAAATTTGGTACAGAGTGAGTCAGTAGGAAGGATGTGCATAAATAATGCTACGTCTAAGGTAGAGCATAATTTGCATACTTTTCCTTGGTTTTGGATGAGTAGAGGGAAGTTGTAGATGAGAGAGGACCATATAGTAAATTGTGTGTCCTGTGATTGTGTCTTAATGACATCTGTCGGTCCTGATTTAATAGATAATGCTCTACTAAAATTATGCCAGCTGAAAAATGAAAAACCTGAAGGTAGACATGTGATATCGCTGAGAAATAAGAATAAGTTGATCTTTAATCTTTTTATTAAAGAGAAATTTGACAATCAAGTTTATGGTCAGAATATTGAATCTGCAGTAGATCCTCTTGAACAAGCTATAGACACTGGAAAAAGTGATTTAGCTGTCCCTGCTAGACGTTTAGCTGGAGTTCGTCTTCTAAGAAAATATAGCTGTGTTACCTAAATTTCTAGCTGTGTTATCTAAATATCTAGCTGTTTTAGCTAAATTTTGCCATCTAGAAATTATCTCGATAAATCAGCTAGATAATTTCTAGCTGGCAAAATTAGCTCCTCACTTTGTCCGCAATCAAGGCATTATTGCTGACCGGCGTTGACCTTGAGCTAAAATCATCTTTTCGAATCTCTCAACTTGCTCACCATTCCATCGAAGACAAGCAGCGTCTTATTGATCTTGCTGACGGCCTATTGTCGTCGTTGCATTCATGCTCTTCCACGAAAAATGGAAAACATGATGGATGATGAAGATCCGCCAAATTTCCTTGCTCTATCTGCTTCTGAGACAGAGCCACATTTTTGTGAATTCAACAGGTTCAGAGTTGTGCGTTCGAAACTGACATACGTGCTCTAAAAGGGAATTGTGATTTCTTCAGGTTCACCCTTAAAGATCTTAAACCTATTTTTTGATGGCGCGGGTGTTTTACCTTTAGGTGGTCGCTTACATCAGGTTCCCATTAGTTATGAGGTAAAAGATCCAGCTGCATAACTTTATATACTCTCCGTATAATCGGAGAGTGGTTTCTAGTAAAGAGCTTAATTCGCCGTTGTATCACTTGAGTACATACGAGCTGTCAGTGTTCAGCAATTGATGTGTAGGTTGGCTGGCTTTGGAATAATCAATTGTAGGCTCGTCACAAATAATTGGGTTGATTGCGCTGGTCCCTTCTCCGTTCAATTTGCTCCAGGTAGGGTTCAGAAGAGCTGTAAGGGTTACGTGGCGCTGCTTGTTTGCTGAATAAATGATGCGATTTACTTAGAGTTTGCTTCAGACTTATGAGGGTATTTTCACTCTAACCCTCATTTGACCCCGAGACGACCGAGATTTTGCTTAAGGCGCCAGCCATGAAAATGTTACCTACTTGAAATCTATTCATGTCCTCTCAGTAGCTGCGAGGTCTCCTTTTGTCTGCCAGCTAGCTTGGGTATTACAATAGCTTGGGAGTAGGAAAAAGAAAGGAGCCAACTTGTCGGAATAATCATTTTTACACGGAAATTTATAAGCGATAAGAAAAGTAACATGTATTTATTGCTTTTAACTCCAATAAAACGGAATGTGATACAAAACAAAATTTACTAGAGAATAAACAGTGGAAATTAAAAAGCTCATTATTGAGACCGCGACGTAACGCAACACAAGTTGCGGAAAGACTATCTTTAATTGACACCTGGTTAAATTTAATGACATATTTTCCGTTTTTAGTCCGAACTTCGAAAAATCCCGAACGGTTAAGAAAGATATCGAAAAAAATAATTAAGACACAGAGCACTACACTGTAAATATAATAAACCCGGGACACTCTTTAGAACTAGGTGAGGCCAGGCTAAGGTTTCTTCCAAAAAATAAATAAAAAGCAACAACACAAGCAAAATCGGGAATTCACCCTAGCCTAACTTGCTCAAATATCAAAAATCGGTACCTGCGCCATCCTCTCAAAACTCGCCGCTGGGTAAGCAGAATTTACGATAAATTCTTTCTTTATATCTTTAAAATTGTTTCTCTTAAGTTGCCTTCAGAGTCTGAAGAGAGGTCTGAAGCTCAGACCTGCCAGCGGTAACGCACAAGCGGAAGTGAACGCTTGTGCCACGGTGACTCCAAGCTCGGAAAAGGTGCCAGGTTCGCACTGACCTCGCAACCAATCACAGCGTCACGGCCGATAACATTTATAATGGCATAAATACAAGTAATTATTTATACAACTTCGGAAAAGGCGAAGTCTTACAATGTTTTATGAGCTAGCACGTGCTAAGACATGTGCCTTTACGAACACGCTAGCTATTCTTGGAGCGGAAATCTCGAAGAAAAACGAGTCGATTGGCGTGGCCAGCGGAAATCAACAGGTCACCAGACCAATCACAGCTTGCACCTAGTATGACGTCACAGGTCCTTCCGTCTTATGCATCCCTCTCACGCGCCTCAACCAATTAGCTCCCCGAAGATGGCGCCAGGCTTACAATTCGTCGTGCTCATAAACAAATAAAACAAAACCCAAGCATATAAGTATACAAATGTTAATGAATTTCGTGAGTGCTCTGATAGTAACTAGTGCGGCTCCCCTTCTGTGCTATCCTTCTAATCTACCGCATCACAGACTGTACTTTTCAAGAGTTTTTAGCAGCTTATCAAAGCTTAATCGCTCGTCGAAATAAAGCTTTGCATTTCTACAACGACAATGGTACAACCTTTCAAGGAGTCCATCGCGAATTGAGACAATATAGCTCAGTCACAAAACGATGCTGATTTTTAACAATCTTTTTTTTAATAGAAGGAGCGACCTGACATTTCATTCCACACGCAGTATCTAATTTTGGAGGACTAGAGAGGCTGGCCTTGAAAACCTTAAGCATCATCTGCGTCGATTTGTGAGTTCACATACCATAACATTTGATGAATTTACTACGACTCTAGCTAGAATAGAAGCCTGCTTAAACTCGCATCCGAAAGGCCCTCATTCTGATAAATATGATGATTTCTCGTATCTGATACCAGGTAATTTTTTGACAGGTGCCTCTCTTACTAGTGCTCCTGAACTTTCTGTAGAGCTCGTTTCAGAAAATTGTTTAACTAGATGGAAAATCGTGCAACGCAGAGCGAAAATGTTTTGGCGAAGGTGGAACATTGAATATTTGCATTCTTTGCAACAACGTTATAAATGGAAGCAAGAGCGTTCTAGCATCAAGATGGGTGATATCGTCTCACAGCATGGTTAGAGTTGAAATTGCGACCTCTGAATTCGACCGATCAATCTAAAAAATCTGCTTGTCACCTATGGCTGAGTGACCCAATTGAAGGGCACTTCGCCTAGGTGATTTTGTTACGATATTTTAATGTTTATCTGTGTTCTATATTTTATTATTTTATTTTTCATTGTTTATCCAATTTGAATAATGTACACATTCCTATCATGTATTATGCTTTATCAGACTGTTGGTTTTTGGTAAATGTAAGTATCCGTCATTGCTGGCGGACAATATGTCTTGCTGATAATAAATTGTTTAAATACTTGACCGATTTCTCATAGCGGGCGGCAATCTTTTTTTTGTGGCTCTTCATATTAATTCTTGTAATCTTTGTTTTAACTGATATAATAAATGTAAATCGAAGCTTAAATAGATTATCGTGAACTGTTATTTCCTATGAAGTGGAGAGATGAAACATAGTTTTAAAACTAACAAATAGCTTCCGAAGCCATAAAAGACTACTTTACAGTGTTTCACGTCAACTAACGCTCTATTCTTTTATTTATTACTACAGGAACCTGAAGGAATTAAGTTTAGCGTTAACAACATTTTTTCATACATTAAAAAAAAAATTTTCTTAGCTAAAAAATAATATTGAAATTTTTCCAATTTTTTTCCTACTTTGACTTACATTAACTTTTTGCAGAGTGAAAGAAAAAATTTGTACAGTGATGCTGGGATTCACCACAATTTGACTGTAATTTATCATTAAAATGAGCATAAAAAGATCACAAAAGTTCGCTACTTCAGATGTTATTACAAATTTAAAGAAAACATTACAATTTAAACTATTTTTGCAATAGCTTCTTAAAAAATGGACAGAATTACTTCATTTTGGGCCCTTTTTTTTGAAAATTATAGCTTTCAACCTATCTAAAAGAAAAAAATTTAACTCTTATATGTCAGTAATAATTAACGTTAAAAGACGTAAGCAGTCATCTAGAAACAGGTGATCTCTTGCTCGTGACCGGTACTGTAATGCGTCAGTCTATTTTGTCTAAAGAGTAAACATGACTTAAGAATTTCGTCTCGAATTTTCATTAGTTGACTTATCGAAAATACGGATACGACTTTTGAATTTGGAACGGTAGCACACTAACGAGTGGTTCTGACCATAATCGTACGACGTTACTGGCAGCACGGTGAATCAGTGGTCCCAGATGGACGTGGTCCGTCAACGCTCTACGCCTGACCTCAGCCGTCTGATACTACTGAGAACACACGGCACCACATTCGCTAGTCAGTGGTTATGGCCGGTATGGAGTTACGCATAGGTTCATATAGCCGGATAAATTTTCGGCATTTTAAGCCCAAAACGAACACTCTAGGCTGAAAAACGAGTCGCCGGGGCATTTTTTAATTTAGATCTTGGAAACCCCGCTTTTCGAGAATAACAGAATCTAAACTTCACGGGAGCCATGAGCGCACGTGTTATACTTTTTCTTCGAACATAAAATATACCCACTTACGGTAGCTCTTGAGACATAATTATAGTGCCAACAGATACAGTATAGGTCCTAGTATTATCCCCCACGCAAATCCGAAAATAATCTTTTGACCCAGACTTAGAAAAACGCACACAATGTTTTATAGTTTTATGCTAATCTTTTTAGTACGTATTTTTGTGTTGTAAACAAATGCTTTAAAATTATTTTTAACTGACCAAAATTTTTCATGTGTGAGTATATACACATGTATGTTTCATAACGTCAATAATATGCTTTCATTGAATACCAACCTATTTTTTAACAAAACCTATTAAAAAATAAAACCTATTTTCTTAGTTAATCTAACAGAACGTTTTTTAATGTGTGATTTTTGGTTTAGATTATCATAGAGGATGTATAGACCACAGCAATGCGCGCCAGACCCGGCAGTAGTGTTTACGTTGCACCGACAAAGTATGAATATTAGTGGTACAGCATATGTTGCATATGTACTGATTTCCATGTATGCATTGCCAATAAAAATAGCTTTTGTATGAAAAATACATTTTTTTATGTACTTTGTCCCAGAACTTAAAACTTTAAAATTTACTATCTTGATCCCTTCCAGTTTTTTAATAGACATTTTCTTTTAACTGGAGTATTTTTTTGGCATAGTATCAAATGTATACTTTAAGATGGTAACAGCGATTTCCGTCAATATTCACTTTAAGTATTACTTAAACTTCTTTGTTGTTAAATCGATTTTTCACAAATCTTACTTTCGTTTCTTGTTTATATTTTTATTAAAAATTCACAAGAAAATTATTATATAACAATTATATCGCAAAAGAACAACCTTGAAAAAAGCTTTAAAAAATATTGATTTGTCCAAAATATAGACGCACGAGTGCATGAGAGAAACAGTAGTGATTAAGGGATCATTCTACTTTGCCAACTTCAAAAAATCGATTGAAAGAAAATGAACTTTTGGCACAGGCTGAAGGTATATTTTGCATGGTGTAGGCATCGCTGATTGATCGCAGGTAAAATTTTTAACAATTTTTCATTTATAAAAACTTTAAACGCGTTTTTCTCGAAACAACGTTTTTACACCGCTTGTTGATGAAATCTCAGAAACTACACGTCCGATCCTTATGAAATTTTCATCACATATTCTTTACACATATGCATAATGTGCAAACCGACAAAATGTTAAAATGTTGTATTTGAATTTCCTTCTTTTCGCAAAAAACTGTGAAAAAAAAAACTATTTTTTTTTGTTTTTCGAAAAATATCCGCCATTTTGTTAATTATGCATATATATTAAAAATTGCGGTTCGCGCAATAGCTAAGGTCACACTAAATCTAAAACTACAAATAAATTTTGTTTTCATTCAGTTCGTGAGTATATTTATTAGGCCTAACAAGTTCTATGTCAATTACTATGATAGCAACTTGAAAAAAAAATCATATAAAAAGCTCTTTTTTCAAGCGCCTAAAGTAGAATCATCCCGATGTAATATTTACATAATTTTATATAATAACTTAAGAAATAAACTTTTCAATTGATTAAAAAGTGTTGAAGTCTGAAATTTGTATTCTTAACAAAATTTCAATGGTTTGATTATTTATTTATTGCAGAAAAAGTTATTTAAGTAGCAGTTAAGTAGAAGTTAAGATATCAATTTTCATCAATTATCAAATATTTTTTCCTCACATATCTTTTCTATTATTTTAGATAGTAGACACTATAAAATAACAAAATTGTGATTTTAATATCGATTTCATATTTTAATTTAAAAATTGCGGGAAACAAAAAAATAATAATAATCGCGCACGTAGCCCGCGTGTATATTTTCTATTTCTTTTAAGAATCTGATATAATCGAGTTGAACTTTCCCAAATTACGGCATTTGTTTTGCTGGTGGTAAGGACAAATTTCTGATCAGGAAATTACAACCATTTTCATGTATATCAACTGCTTCATGCAATATAGAATCAAGTTTGGGTAGAACCGCATAAAGAATCAAGTTTGAGTGTCACTGTATACAGAATCAAATCTATTTTATAGAAAAAATGGAGTGGACGAAATGATGCAGATAATCGGTCAAGCAGGGTGAAGACGAGATGGGCACTCCAAACTGAGGCAATCTTTCCGTGGTGAATCGCAGATATCTTTGGTGGACTCCGCTAGAGGCAGCACGTTGCAGGCCCTTACTACGGAAAGTTTAACTCAGATGGAAGTAATCAGTTGACTAATACTCTGCTTGAATAATTATTCAATTATTCAACCAGCAGCGCTTCATAACCCCAGTTTTTTCTGTGTGTTTTGACAGTTCGATTGTTTGCAATAAAATAAACAAGCAGACCGTTCTGCAGCAATCAGCATACTAGCAACTAGCGTAGTAGCGTACTAAAACTATGACAATAATCAATATTGCATAAAAACAGCCTCTTTTATTTATTTTATCACCAAAAGCCAAAATGTAAAAATCTATCAAAATCCTTATACGGTTTCACCTGAACTTATTTTCATATTACCTGGAGCAGTCGATATGGGTCATTCTCCGTCAAAGTGTAAAATGTTGCCCCCTGGCATTCGTGTAAACCCCCTGGTTTCCAAAAATGGAGTAACCTCAATAAAATTGACCAACAGGAATGCTTCCTGTATTTATACTTTATGAAAGCATTACTAGCATTACTAGTAAAGCTTTTATGAAGTTTCAATACAAAAATGATCCCTATTGGTCAATTATTTAGGTTCCTCGATTTTTGGAAACCAGGGGGCAAAATTTTACACTTTAACGAAGAATGACCAATATAAGCTTTGTAATTTAGATATGTTGGTTTTCAAATAAAATAATATTTGATATACGTAGAATATAAGTTTATCATTGTCCTTGCATTAAATAAATGCTAGTATATGCTCCTCCACCTAAACGTATCCCTACTTCATTTACATGACTTGGTTTCGCTCTTGACAAATAACCAACTTCCCCGTTAGAAAATATTGTTCTAGAATCACCAATAATAACAGCGAAAATGCCAACTACACTAACTGACTTTATCGCTTCATAATCAGAATGACTTCTTGCGTGTATAAAATAATTTTGCTGTGCTGGTGAGAAAATCTCCCTTTGAGGTTTTATTACGAAATCGTCGGGAATCGCGACAGCCAATTCCGCTGCCCGATCTCCTACGTCAGTAAAATCCGGATAATATGTTCCTACAAGATAATTTTTTTTAAGTTGATAGGACAACTGACTGATAATTAGTAATTTGGCGAAACGTGCATTGTATTAAATAGACTTTATAAAAGAAGATTGAAACTTACCATTTAATAGGTTTCTAACATTAGAAATAATTTCAGAATTATTTATAAATTTTTCTAGCACTCCTTGTGCAGAAAGAATTTGTTGCACTTTTTTCGTTCCTGCAAGCTGATACTGAATCGAAGGACATTTGATAGCTTTTGATCTTTCCAGCAACAGCCTCAAATTCCATATTTCTTCTGAGGTTTAAAGTTTTGGAACAAAAACACTTTTATTATAAACTAGAGCGATTAAATTATTGTCAACTGTTCATTCCTTATTGAAATCAAGTTCGGCTGTAGCTGCTAACTCTTACGGCGTCCTACGAGGAACTTTCATTTTTGGATTTAAGTTTTTTACTTCAAATTCAAGAGCCCGCAGCTCATTCATAGCATATGTTTTGTTCCTTACAACGGAAAGTAAAGCAGCTCTGTAAAATAGCAAACCAAATTAAAATTTAATTATAATATAATTGTTCTTAATTGAATTCAATTTTGAAAGATTTTATTTCGGAATTATATAATTATGAATAAGTTGCATATCTGTTATATAGCAGTTACATAATTACTCATCAGTTATATATCCATCACATATAATAATAAAATTCTGCGTCTATTACGCTCAAGTTATGGCAAAATGCAAAATTCATCAAAAGATACTAACAGGAAATATAAGCGTGCGACTAGCACGCGGTCACATCTCTGGCTTTTGATTTGCCTATAACATTTAGAATGTGAAAAATTCAACAATCCAATATTAAACAAATTTTTAAATATTAAGAATTTAAAACTCTTTTGAAACAATAATTAATCAGTTCGAATGGAAAGCGTTTAAAATCTAAAAAAATACAGTCGAATTTCAATTTTAGTATTCAGTCGGAATGGTAGTTTCTAATGTGTCCCCTAAGGATTTAAATTTTTCCTGTACCTCTCCCCTATTACTTTACACACACCCCACACACTTACTTGGTGGTGGGAGGGGGACCTACAGTTTAAGGTGGCTTCTGAACCACCAAGAACAATGGCTTTAAGTACTTAGAGTACCTTTTTCTCTAGAGGTACCGGTCCCACGACTCTCCGGAGATGAACAACTCCCTTGCTAGGCTAGTGTTCAGCGCATGGACCGCCGAGGCTCTTCCAGAGTACGAGGCGGGAATCAAACCCGCAAGCGGACGGAGTGGTCCAAAGCCTACGCCTTAGCCCCCACGACCATCGTCCCATTTCAATTTCAATTTTAGTCATTTTGATGTATGCGTTCCAAGAATTACACCGCAGCAGCGATTTCGGATGTGAGGAGCCGCAGGGGGATGTGCCGTGGTCACTCATGCATGACAAAACAGTAGCATAGCGTTAAAGCGCAATACCCTAAGGGCCTAGCTGGTTAACTGCGTCTTTTTGCGCAACATTGCGCTACGGCCCTGACTGTTTACGCTCGTAAAGCCTCACTTTAAGTCTATGGTAAGAACAATAACTACGTAACATTAAATTTGCAAAAGTCGAGAAGAAGTAGTGAGTTTAGTTCCCTACGTTATTATATTTCTCATGCTTTTTATTTAATAACAACTGGTCCCGACTAAAATCAAATTAAAAAAAGAACAAATAAAAAGCAATGTCAGTTTCAGGACAATATGAAACTTTTCAATTCCAAATCGCTTTTTTTTCAAGTTGAGTTTAAAATGTTCAGTATTTTGGAACATTCTCAAATAAAAAATAATTCAATTTTGAATGCCTGATTCGGAAATCTTCTCATTTTTAAGGCTTCGAACTTATAAGATTATTGTTTTAATTTTTCATTGCTTGGAATTTATTCTAGAGGAATTTAATTCAAAATTGTTTCATTGCTAATCCTTTACACTGAAGGTTTTACAACTATCAAATTTTTTAATTTTATATTCTACAATTTAAAATAATTTTAAAAGCCAGACAATTTTTTAAGTTCAAAATTGAAGCTAAACAATTTAAAATATTTACATTTTAAATTATTAAATATAAAGCTACCTAAAATTGAAACCAAAAAATTAATAATATCTAAATCTAAAATTATTGAATTAATAACTGACTATCAAGGCTTTTAAAATGTAATTTTGAAAGATTTTATAGTAAAATTTTCTTCATATTTGTAATATTTGAATCTGAAACTACAACATTTTGAAATTTGTAATGCGAAAGCTCCAAAAATTAAGAAATTTCAAACTAAAGATTTTCTAGTTTAGACATTCGAAGCAAAAAAAATTCAGTTTCAAGGCGTCCCAAGTTAAACTGTTTTAGAATTAGGCATTTAAAACTACAATTTTAAATTGAAATTAAAGAAATTTCAAAAATGATAAATATATTATCAATAAGTATCATGCCATATAGTCTCAAATGAAAATCAAAGGGATTGGATAGATTTTTTTACTGACAAATGTTATTTCTGTGAAAAGGTCGCTGTTTTTTCACCGTTTAAGATTCAAGATTTTTAAATATTGTAAACCTTTCAGGACCATGGTATTTTTCCATGGGTACTGGGCCCCACGTGTACAGATTTAAAATATATTTAGGCGTGTTCAACTCCTCAAAGCAAATAAGTTTGTCTGTAGGCCCGATCTAAACGTGTCACTAGAGAGCAGCCTTCTAAAATCGTAAAAAGGCTTTTTAATCTTAGGAAGGAAATATTCCCCTTCTGGCTGAATTTTCATAACACTTGGCATGCATCAGTTTTTTAGGCGGCACATTATGAATTGAAGGTCAGAATTTCAATGTTCAGTCATTGACATGGAGAATTGATGCAAACATCCACATTTTATATAAAATTATATTTTGAAATATTTCCTTAAAGTATTTGAATTATTATTTATAATATTTTAATTATTTATAACTGTGTAAAATTAATTTTAACACTAGGCGCGTGCTAAATCGAAAAGAGAAAGAGACAGTATGTTTTAATTTACTATTTTGAATTCAAATCTACTAGCCATACAAGAAGATACGAATTCAACCCATTCCTCTATTAATACGCTCTTCTTGCTAAATCTGTAGTAATTGCAGCTATGTCGTCTGATTTTGTCTGCATCCAGGACACCTCCACGTGATGACGGTGGGCAACGGGGTTTCCCCGACAAAGTTCCTGGCAAGCTTTATGCCGTCATGGCAGACAAAAGTCAAGCCTCGGATGTATATGTCGGCGATATGTCGCTGTAGAAACTGTGCACAGTCATTGTTGAGGAAAAGAAAATATCAAATAGGCTGCTACAGAAAAAAGTGTATTTATGGCTGTGCTTCTGGTAGTAACCACATCTCCGCATATGTCATAGCTAAAGTAATGACAGAGCACCGATTTTTTATAACGGATGACATACTCTATGCAAAAAAAAACGGTGCCTGGTAAAACCTTTCATGTGTGTTAATCCTAACGGTTACATTGTAGAAATTTTCGGGCCCTATGCTGCGATTCAGAATGACGCAAAGATTATGGCTGAAATATTTCAAAAACAAATACAAGTGCGGCACAGGTTTCAATCTGGGGATATATTTCTTCTTCTTAGGGGGTTTCGTGATGTTAAGCCATACCTTGAGGAACAAGGTTTTATTATGAAAATGCCAGCCTCGATACCCAAAAGGAAAAACTCAACTTGATTTTCTCAGTGCAAATGAATCACGATTTGTAACAAGGTTTAGATTTGCTGTAGAAGTTGTTAATGGTCATATGAAAACGTATTTTCGGTACTTCCAGAATCAATCCGTTCCACATTTAATGTTAGATTTCAGGATTGCTGCTTCGTTATATAATGTTTGCCATAAGAACTTGACATCCGACGTGGTCAATGAACAATTGAATAATCAAATCGTAGACAGAATGAATACGAGAAGATTAACCAATTGTGTGACATTGACCAAGCCGAGAACTTGAACCGGCGATCAACAAACTTCATTTGTCTCGATGCAGAAAAATTGAAAGGGTTTCCTAGACTTTTGCAACAAGATTTATACATTTTTGAACTTGGAAAATACAACAAAAAAAGTGCGTTCGTATTACGCTCAACATACAAATAGCAGCGGTAAATACATAATCGAAGTAAGCAAAAATACCGATGGACACTTTTTGTCTGATTACAATTTTTCTATTGAAGATTTGTTACTTGTTCGCGTTCGAATTCAGTCACGGCATAAGGGCAATACACGCTATTATGTCTACGTACTTGCAAGAAAGATGGAAGAAAGCGTTGACTCTATTAAAAAGTATTGTTATATTATAACATTGTTCCTGTAAGAATGGAGCTCGCACCGTTGGATATGGCGCGCATGTAATGACTATTATTTGGTATTTAAGACATTTCCATACATTTGAAAACATCATAACATCCAGGGAAAACATTGAATGAACTTTTTCCCATTATGGAGAGCTCTGATGATGAAGATAGCCCTGAGATACAGCAATAATTTATAATACGAATAATGGACATGTTTTTAAGCTTTTATCCATCAACATTCTTTCTTTATTCAACGAAAGGAACACGGTAGGATAGATTTCGTTACTGCATGCTCGGGGCCCTGAAATACCATTGTTCTTTTATAATTCTAAAAACTTTGAAAATTACATGTTTACTAACTGTAAACTCTAAAAATTAATGAGTTCAAACTTCAAGCGTTAAAAATTAAACAATTTTAAACTTCGTTTGAAAATTGAAGCATTTTAAAATTAGGATCTTGAAACTAAGTCGTTAATAGTATATTTCGATACGAGAGGCCAAACGAAGCGGTTTGCTTCCTTTGCTCACTGCGAGTGTGAAGGCCTTCACACTAGTAGTGAGCAAACCGCCCATTTGGCATCTCGTATCGAAATATACTATTTCTTTAAAATTTACCATGCAAAACCTGAGACTGCCTACCGATTACAAACATCGAATATAACCTCGCTGACCCAACACGATGTCATCATAGTAACCGTTTACGGCGCTAGATGGCACTAGTAGAAAAAAGTTGAGCAAAATGTTTTGGTAACCATGGTGAGAATTGTGCTCAACGGTGAAATTGTTTTGCTCACCGATGTTTGGGATTTTGCTCATCGCCTTTACGCACGATACGGAATCAATCATTTTCGATGTCTGTAAACGATGGCCGATCGACAATTTTGCAATCATCTATAGAGAAAAAATAAATTAATTTAAAACTTGTGCATCACGAATGGTAGATTATTATATATAATTGCAAAACAAAATTAATTCAGATTTCGATTCTTTTGAAAAATGACAATAACCTTGAAAATAATTAATATTTTGTAAAGGACTTGATCTCATTTTAAAGGTAAGTCTTCATAGTATTTCTCTAACTTCAAGGGACATCTTCAGATCTTTTTCCCTAGATTCTACCCTAGAGCCATTTAGCAACAACTGAAAAAACAGGTGTTCCAGAATTGTTTCCGATGGTATTGTCAGAGCCGTAACTAGCTTTCAACACTATTCAATAAAATTTTTTAAAATTAAATGCAGTTAAACTGAAAAATTTTGAATTACAAATTTTTATAAATCATCCGTTTAGAGATTTCTGGTTAAAAAATATAACACTATCATTTTGGATGCTAAAAAGAGAAAGAATGAATCAATGAATCTGTTAATTTTCAAAATTATATAATTTTAAGCAATTATAAGTTAGAAATACTCACAATTTTATTTAAACTATACCATTTCTAAATTAGAAGGTATATTATTTTCATTTGAAGTCGTTTCAAGTCAATGATTTTTCAACTGTTATTTATACTTTAACATCCAGCACTGTCCTTTATAAGTTAAAAATTTTCATTTTGCGACAGTTAAAAATATAACATTCAAATTTTAATTTAGCACTCTGAAATTTTAATGATTCATGGCTTTCTATTTCCAACAATACAGATTCAAATTGGTTATTTTGGAATATTTGATTTATATTTGCTATTTTTAAATGAACAGTCAAATGGCGCTTGATATTAAAACATTGTTCTATTATTTTAAATTAAAAACTTTTTAATTGAATGGGTTAAAAATGGAATATTTTAGATTGAAACAATATTCGAATGCTATTTGAAATTCAATAAAAGCATTCAATTATGAATCTATAAATTTTACATTATTTGAAAATTTAAAATAGATTATTAAGTTTCAATCGAACGCTTACATTTAATTAATGACAAAGGCTTTCGAATTGAAATAGTGCCATTTTTAACATCAAAATCTCTAAATAGTTTAATTTTGAACAGTTTCAAAACCGTCTTGCAAAATGAATGAATGTTCAATTCAAAAAATCACTAATTAATTTATATTCATACGTAATGTTTTCAAAACTGCACTTTGAAATTCTTTAACATGAAAATGTAATGTAAAATATTTAAGGATAACGCATCGTAAACTGAAAGTAAGTTTCTGGGGCACCATGAAAGGGACTCAGGAAGGTTGAACACAGTAAATTTACTGAAAGTTTTTACTAATATTCAGGAACGGTATCTGAAAATTGTAAAAAGTTTCCTAACATTCCTAAATGGCAACAGAAATATAATATATCGTGACCGAAAGGAGTGCGCAGTTGCTAACTGCGCACTCATCGCTTCACGATGACGTTCGAAGCGGACAAAGCATGGTGCTTGTGATCATGGGCGGCAATGCACTTCAAAAGGTTGTGTTGAATTATAATGAACCAGTAAACCTACTCTTTCAGATATTGAATGCTCTCAAGCATAAAAAGGATACGAAGTTTATACGGGGACATACCATCTCACATGCGGCAAGTCTCTCTGCGGCAAGTCACAATTGCGGCATCTCTACCTAGCGGCATC